>UXSR01005718.1:13408-35179 GCA_900604375.1 Mesocestoides corti
GCGGCAGTTGGCATCCTCGTGCTTCTATCTGTGGTGAGGTTTTGATTTTTAGTATTTCTGTAACAAACCCTGTCTTATGCTCTTGTGAATATGTGTATATACTTGGTATTTCAGGCTGGACAAACTTGAGTATGGTTATAAAGGAGTGATATGAAATTATGGTACAATGTGGTATCACTTGACAATGGATAATGTAACACTTTAGGTTCTTGTAGTGACCTGTGCGAATAAATTAAAATTACATTTAATTTAATTATCTAAGTGAAAGTGGTCAAAATTTGTAGAATGGTTACCTGAGAATGGACATTGCTATACATTTACACTTCGGTTAATATTGTGCTATTCTCAACAAAACAATTTAGTGAGTTGCTACGATGAAGTTAGACGGGAAACAAACGCTCTCCGAGCCTCTTTAAAATCGTTCCGTGATGGCCTTCCCTACGATCAGGAGACGCAGTTCCTATACGAACAGGAGACTTTTGGAAAACCAGGAATATTTACCCATCGCGTTGAACGAAAGCGACCGTCCTGGTTCCCCCTTAACCTTCTCGGCTTATCCTCATCTGAATCACCTTCCAAATAGGCCACCCCATTTGGTATGCCATCGTGAACTGTGGATTAGTAGCCATTTGAAATCTGCTATGCCCTTGTTCTATTTTATATCAGAAGCGCGCCCACTCGTTGCTTCTGGTGGTTCGTGGACAAATAAAGCTAGATTTTGTCCTTAGTGTTCTATCTTTATTCACCAAATAAGCGGCGATGTTTTTGCTTTGTGATCAAGTAAGTTACAACCAAAGGGTACCTATCCGGATATTCCTTTTGTTGATGTCAGTTATGGCATCCAACGAAGCGTAAAAGTACATCCCTTTGATATAGCACCGATAGTAACGCAGGTAATCTCATTACAAACAGAGTTTGCGGCTACATGTTAGCAAATTTGATGTGATGCAATCTCCTGTTCTTTTCGTTCGGACATCTTCGGTTTCGAGAACCACCGTGGACGTTTCACAAGTTTGTATTGCTTTTAATTTGAAAACCATTCGTCATTTAAATAAATAGCAATTAGAAGCAACGTCTTCGTCTTCCATGTGGTTTCGGATCTGTTATATTCTTTGCGCGATTAAACTAGGATGATTGGGCTGCAACTTTGTCGAAAATGTCACATCTGAGCACCGGATCATAGGTAAGTTTTCTAGCGCAGAACATTCCATCTCCTTAGGTATATGCAACAAGTCAAACGGCCCCAAAACTAAAAGATTCTATCGTTATGGTAGTAGGAGATCGGTGAATATTTGTGATGATAAAGGGGATGCTTATTGAGGTGTGTCATTAATTCAAAGGTAATAGCCTCGTTGACTGCATTGCCCATTTCAAGCCGTTTCTTAAACAACACACTCGATGCTTCTCAGCTGGCCGAAGTAAAATGAATGAACATCGATTATATCAACGGCTGCCTTCCTTCCAATTAGGTTATATAGCCTACTGTCTATGGAACAAGGAGGGTGTCGCACTTTGGGAGTTGTAGTCCACCTCGATTCGACACTGCTCGCAGTTAGCCCAAGTGAAAGGGGGCAGGCAATAATTGACAGCGACAGGTCACGCGTTCCTTTAGAGACTTTGAAGACAACTTGTTTGGGATGTGTTGATGTAATACCTACCCTGCATCTCATTGTATTGTCGGTTTTGTACTTTACAGTCTGGTCATGTATTACTATTTTGGTTGTAAGTGTACACTACTGTCGATTGTGAGTAGCGCGATTATTAGAGTGGACATTCGTTTTCGAAAACAATTGCTATGAATGTCTTTGAATGCATACTGAATTTGGGTGAAAGGGTAGATAATTTTAAATTACCGGAATAGAATAGCTAGCATTGAGCTAATATATTTTAATGCTTGCATTGGCAGAAAAATGGCTGAAAAAGACAAGCTTCTATGATAAATGGCTTTTTGTCATTTTTAATCCAGAATACGGTGAACTAAGATATCAACACACACTTGTTCTTTACTGAATTCATCTTCCTTGATTTCGTATTTTTTTAGGAAGTATTTAATTGACGAGCATGCATATACTATAGAGGATTCGTCTGCGTAGTTTTTCCGGGGTTACCCCCACAGTGCTTGACCGAGTGCCGGTTTATGTAATTTTATACCTCTGACGATTCAAGTGCTGTTTGCTGATTCCTGTTGCGTTAGTTGACAAGTTTTCAACGGTCCAGAGCATACTACTTTCAATGCAATAGATGATGCTTATTGGTACCTGAGACTTCCTGTAGGTGCTCTCGATGATTCATTTTTTTGCCTTTATTGACCTTGCCCAAACGAATCTGATTGATGCAGATTCGACGTCCGTATTTCCGGCGGTGAGTTCGTGCGCGACGCATTCGTTCACGTCTGCCAACTTTCTAACGTCTTATTCAAGCATGAACACGCTCAGATGGTGGTGCAGACGGTTGCCATTCTATCGCAATAAGTCACGCACGGTTCTCCAGTGCAGACGCGCAATCACATATGCGCTGATGGACCTGGTGTCAAATGAACGCGCGAATGTATTTAGTGCGCACTTTAAGTAAGGAATATTTCTACCTCCTTTAATACACACAGGTTGTACAAATTGCATCAAATCCTTGAGATATTTAAACATCTTCACAAGATGTTTGCCTTTTTAACGTATCAACGTTGTTTTTTCTGGATTTTTTTTAAATTGATTGTCACATGAGAATTAATGCGATTTGGTGAGTTATTTCGTGTATACTTTAACTCGTTGGGTCTAGTAAATTGAATTTCAGAGTTCTAAAATAAATTCAATTTGAGCATTTTCATATGGATACTTGTTTAGCAAAATCGCAATCTCACGGAAAAGAAAAATCTGAAAGCAAGTACGACCCAGCGTTTAGTGTATAGCATTAAGTCCCTTAACAAACTCATTTTTGTGATGACCTGGCTATTACGACAATCACTAATCGGCATTGGCTCAAGCACTTGGTACTTTGTCAACGTCCCCAATCTACATCTGTTGTGCACGACGATCTTGACAATTGATCCTGTTTAAGAAGGAGAAAAATCACAACTAAATGAAGAAAAATTTCATTAACCATTGAACGATAAAGCAGAAGTGGTCTGCATACTAAAAATTTGTCGTGGGATTGTGTAGGAAAACTGCCCTCAGCTCGGTTATATCTGGGCCATCCCGTATGTTGTTTTTTTCCGCTAAACCAGAAGGGTTACTTTTAAATGGCAGATTGTATCAATTTAAAAAAGAGGCCGATGAAAACGAAGCAGCATCCGTCTTGGATAGATGGTGGAGTCTTCTTGACGAAACAGAGCTGACACTATTTTTGTGCAAAATTATGCAACTGCAAAATTTATTTCCCGTTTATTGTTCCCTTAATAAGAGGCGAACGAAGTACCATTACTGTTGAATAGAGCGGACCTCGCTTACCAAGCATTTCCCCAGGCCAACTGAGCGATGGAGGTTAGGTTATTAGTTTCCCTTACAAAGTGGCTTGATCGTTGGTGACACACTTGTCAAACTATGGACCAACTTTAGACTCCATACGGATATGCAAGTTACAGAGAAATCAGAAATTCCAGTAGTGGTGTTTGTACTAGTCTAATCTATAGCTGTGCAAAATATGGCAATTATTAATTAAAACGGGCCTAGCCATCGATTCAATTCATAAGTCGACCTCTGACACATCGTTTTTAAATGGCTTTGTTGGGTTGGAGCGACACGATTCAAATATTATAAGGTGAATGTCGAAATTGCTGTCAAAATGGGATAGGACATCTGCAGTCGCAGAAATGGTGTAAAATCCGGTTCATTTTTTTCCCTATGCATAATTTCGTCAAAGCTACCTCAGTTTACAAGGTTCGAGTTATGTTACACACTACTAAACACCCTTAGAAGTCTTAGCTCTTCCTCTCAACTAATAAAATTGTTCCTGTTTCCTTGAGTGACAGTCGTTTCTACTTGGGGCTCTCCAATGACGACATGTTGCTTTTACCTCTGATAACTCGGAGAATATCGCTTTGGATTTGTTTGTGAAAACTTGGAAACTGGAGTTAATTAGAATTGCAAAGAATTGAATTGCCCATTAAAATGCAAATAAAATTACCCTAAAATAATTGCATATTTTTGACAATTACGGCAAGGTGCCCTGAGCTAAGAAATCAAATAAAACTCAAAAACGGGTGTAATGCAATTATCCTTAAACATCCTTCGCCTTAATCAAAATAATCTAGTTACCATGCAAGTGTTTTTCTGACCTCTGTTTTTGAGCTCAGTTAAGATGATTTGGGACGGTATTGAAATGCAGGAGATTTTCACATAACCGACAAAAACACGCTACGTCAGCTTCCTCGGAATTCTTCTGAAATGGGACGTGAAATGATGTGGCTAAGAAACTGCCTAAGGGCTGCTCTTGTGTGTTCTGTGCAGCAGTGGCAGCACTCAAATAAACGGAAAATGTCCATTTATTAATAACAATTTTTTCCCTTACATGAATCACCGAACAGCTGAACAGATGTCTTCAACTAGCAAATATAAATCAGAAATGGCACTTTTAGTATTGCAAGAATGTGAGGAGACAACTATTTTCAAAATAAGTGCAAAGTCCATAGGTTTTCTAAGGTATGTAACAAATGAGTTAGCTTTGTTAGTTCTGAAGGAACTACATTCAGAGGCCTCATCAAAACAGCCTTTAAAGCCTGCGATCTCATCTTGGTTACCAATTTAAATTTGTGCCGATCTGTCAGCATTGCTTTAATGCATTTTAGATGGCACAATCAAACGACCATCTAGAAATGTGGTCAATTGATTCATGTTTACAATAACCCCTTCAGACGTTGCTTCATTTCATAATGTCAAATATACAACATGTTGGTTCCGCAATTATGTAGAGCAAAAAAACATTCAGAAAAAATTAACTTATCTGTTTTCACCAGGCACAAGAACCCATGCAAGAAATCACGCAATGGTCACACGGGTTACGGGAAAGGCGCTGTGGTGAGAGGCTCCAGCGGTTTTTTGTGGAACTTCAACAAGACGATCTCACATTCATGCAGTGCAGACGGGAGTGCAGTTGCATAATCAGCCACAAAAAGTCCATGTTGTGGGTCACAAGGACAAAAGGTTTTGTGCACGAACAACATTGGGGATCTTAATCGAAATTTTGAAATTGTAGGTCATTCTTCTAAAGAGGTCATATTCCATTATTTAATCTTAATTTAACAAGCTTTATGAGCCATACGTACATAGTATACAATCAAATGGTCAAAGATTAGCATTAATATCACAAAAATTAACTAAGACAGATTGTGACATCTATTTAAACCGTTTTTACGGCTTTAGACCCAAACCCATGGTTACATCCATAGATAAACGTCTTCTATTTTCTGGTTGGCAAAGACGAACATCACTTCCAATTCATTTCAACATTTTGTTTTTAGTGGCGTGCGGAAGTTTTTCTGTGATGTAAAATGTCAGGCATCACCATTATCATCTCTTGCGCTCTTCTTTGCTAAGTTTTCCACAAGTAAGACGTGGCATTCAAGCTCTCGTAAAATGTTCACTTAAATTTAACTGTGCAAACATGTTTTGCCGTTTAAAATACTTTGTTTTTTGTAAGTGATGCAAAAATCAAGTTTTTTGCCACTACCGAGATTTTGCGACTATGGCTCTGATGTGAAAAATACTTGGTTAATAGGCAATTTGTTTTCAAGTTTTCGCAGTTTACTTACCTTATACCATGAATTAATTGCAAACGTACGGACTTTCAGTATTTTTTTTAAAAGCACGCATCTTGACATCTATGATTTTACAAATTGCAAAGTTAAGCCAGAGAGAACATTTTGCAGTATTTCAAAAAACACATTTCCCGAAGTTACCAAATTCAAAATCTATCAGGCGTGAATTAATGCTTGATTTTGATATTAAAAATGCCTAATTCAGTGTGCCTTACAACAATGCTTCAGTTGTCATTTTGACCAATGAAATAAGTTCAAAATTTTTACGTTATTCAGAAGTGTAATTTAACTAATCAGGATTTTCCATAGATTAAGCGCACTGTTTTTGAGGTGGAGCGTGGGGCTATTTCGCTACGCTGCTTCGTGGCGATGGACTGGAGAATATACAACGCAAGTCTAGCTGTTGCATCTGCATAGTGACTCTCGGTTTAACCAGAGTCCACTTGATCGACAGCCACTCAGACGCAATGGTAACTTTGGGAAAAGGCCGAATTAACTTAGATTCGTCTCCAAGTTTTTTAATTACAGTATAAAGTTGGATGTAGAAGTTTTGTGCCCAAAATTTAAAACAGGATTACAGTAAACCTAAATAAAATCGTCGCTGCACTTATTTAAAGTTGGGTAATTAAATGATGTCTAACGTTGTCTTCGCGATTCAACGAATCGAACGGTATCCTAATTGTCCTCCAGGGTCAATATACCTCCAGTTCAATAAAGTCTAACAGTACTTAACCACTACAGGGAATTCTAACATAGGCAAATAACTCTGTTGTGCCATCGTAACGAAGAACCTGTTTCCAGTAAATTAAGCCTTGCTTAATAATAAGGTTGCGTAATTCTGTGGTTGGCAGCAAAATGAACCCGAAGTCCAAACGTTGTCGCGAAACACCTGGGTGGTAATTAACAGAAGGTCTTTAATTGAAACTGCTCTCAAGGTGTCGGCTGGACATTTACCAGAGAACACAGAACTTTGAGTTAAAAAATTGGGACAAATGCCCTCCTTGTGTCCCAGAATATAAATGCAAAGCATGAACTAGAACAATAAATAAATAAGTGACGATTATGTTCAAGTATGAGAAGAGTTTTATTATACTCGAGTGAGGTTTTTAATTATGCATAGATTACAGGTGTTTAAGATGCGACGACACACAATTCTTCAAGAGTAGAAAGTGACGATGAAGCTTCAGATCCCACGCGCTTCTCCGACGACGTCTTTCATCCTCGAAGAAATGTGTAACCTCTTTTTCGGTTTGCCTTATCTAAAATTTGACAAGTCGCACTGGCGTTCAAAAAACGTAGCTTCTCGTAGTCAAGGCAGACATGGCCGGGCGTTGTCTTGAGTTTGTTGGGGCTCCCTTAGCGTGCTGAGGTCCAAACATGCGAGATCAAAGCTCAAGCGTTCGGGCTGCTATGGTATGTCAAAGCCCAAGCGGTGTAATTCAAGTTTTTTCTACTTTTGTGTCACAACATGAAAATGAAATCACTGTAATGACCCTATTCAATGAAACTAAACACAATTCTTCACATAATTAGAAATTGACTCACCTATTGCATCGAAATCAGAGTCCTTGTCCTTTAGCGCCTGAAAATGTTCAAATGTGGAATGCCTTAGTGTCTGACTTGGCCAAATTGGTTCTACGCAAATATAAAGCATTAGGCCGTGGTTTGATAGCCCTGGCAAACTAAATTTTCCTTTTCAAGTTATCACCGACCGTGCTAGTTACCGAATGTAAAGCTCGAGTCAGGCCTTCTTATAGAAACTTTCAAATGCCCTTCTCTCATGTCAATTATTTTTCAGGTTCTTTCCTCTGTCTACCCTTCACAGTACTAGTAAACAAAACAAGTATGCTTTCATTGTTATTTTTTACTGCGCTGGCAAACCTGCTACTAGCTCGGAGTTTGTCTAAATAATAATCACCTTCTTCCTACGGTTCTTAAGTTCGTCTTAGTTTGCCTAAAACGCCACAAACAATTCAGTGCCTTATGCTGGAATTAGGACTTGTGGTCGTTATCTAAATGGAAAAAAAGCGTCAGGATGAAAATAACACAAAGTCTTCCACGCTTTGTTTGCAAAAATATGCGAAATGCCAGGACTAGATAGCAGTAATATGCTATGAATCTTTGAACAACGACGACACAAGCCCGTGTTTCTAACTAATTGTTCGTAAAATTTTGCTATTCGTGATTTTAGTTCCTGTGTTTCATTACCTAGTTAAAGTTCATTTTCTAGAATTCAGTCAATGTTTAATGGACTTCATCAACAATTTTTCGATATTTAGTTGACTTTCACAACGGTCGGGACTGATTGTGCTAGTTTACATTTACTATACACCAGTAAGCCGAAGAACAGGAAAGGACATGAATTTAAATAAAATTTCACTGAATGTTTCTTGTTCTAATCCTGGCATAATTGATGTACCACTGATTGGCTTCAAAATATCTGCATAATTAACCATGCACGGTAGAATAAAAGGACAATTTTTTTTCATTTTAGAGTTTAACATCAGCTCATTCAATTGATTTATTCTGAACACTGATTCCAGCGTTTAGCTTCAGGAGACAGGAGTGGCTGAATTCTGCGAGCTACATGCATATTCCTTAATCAAATTTAAAATTTTAATAAAGTGTCCACCAAATTTTCGAAGGGCCTTTAAGGAGTTTGGTTAACACAAGCCAATCATAAATATTGCTACTTATTATTAGACGGTAAAAAAGTATATGTATGGTGAAATGCAAATGGTGGCGTCACGAGTCAAAAAACGAACATATAACGTAAACAAACTGCATTATATTAATTATAGTGCAGCCCCCAGGATCGGCTTTTCTACTGCGCTTCAAGGTGTCTGACGCCTTCTTTCAATACATTGGCAAAACACGGTTGAATATTATTATAAAAAGCAAATTTATCAAGCCCCATCCACTTGTGGCTAAGATCGGTCCATCACTCACACAACGGCATCCCATCACATCGTGCTGCACATGGGTACTTCAGTAGGGTGGCCTGTTCCGAGTAAGAAGTTGTCTTTCACTCGGAAATAAAATTCATGGGATTAAAGACTTACTTATTTAAAACAGGGGTATGGCCATAAATACTTTTCTAATTAAGAAGACCCGCATGTCGTCCATTGTGTTTCATACATTTCGGTCGAATGAATTTTTAGCATGAGCCGGTTTTTTTCAGTTTAAAGCTGGTGGACATGCAATGGGTGTATGGATGGCCGATGCATTGCGTCCCACCTGATAGAATGAGGCGGTTGTGTCCATGAGGGTGCGGCGGGGCTTCTTGGGAAGACTCGTCAAGGCGACCAGCATTTCCTGCACGAAGTCGGCGATTTCGGCTCTCTCGGGGACCGATGGCTCCTGGTAAGCCCAAGACAGATCCATTGGGATTCCCGTAGTAGTGGATTTGGAGCCCAAATACGCCATGGCACAGAGGAATGCAAAAATCCTTGCTTGAAGTGAACACGGCATGACAAACCTAAAAGAAAACATTAAAGCCTTAACACAGGTCAGCAAGTGGACCATTTCAAAATTTGTGTCTTGAACAGACACCTTCTGAATAACTGATCTTGTTATGCGGATTTACAAACATGACAAATTTCTATTAGCCTTGAAATGGATTAATTAAATAAACAATACAAATGACGGTTGACAGTAGTTTAGGCTGGTTGTTATAACTTGATAAGATACTGCGAAAGAATACATCGCAATGCAAAGAAATCTTTATCCTCCCGTAACAAGTGATCAGTAAACCAATTTGGCAATGGAATGCTTAGGTTAGTTCACATTAAGGTCTGTGGTTTGACCTTGAGAGGTTCGGAGATCTCGCTAAAAATGTCTCCCGTAAAATTATCAGGTGTCCTTTCGCCTAGAAGTTACCAGAGCACACTTGTCCGGAGTGGATGGTGCAATCTCTGTGATCATTTTACATAAATTTACCAAAACGAACTAATTTATGCTAAAGATTCTTTATGATTTATAAAAAAAAGCAGAAATGTGTAATTTGTAGAAAACTGTTACAGTTTGGATGACTAGTCAAAGCAAGTGTGAAAAAAATAAAATTACTGTAAAAATTCAGATATCTTATAGCATAACAATGAAGCGCGACTTAACAAAAACAGCATTAATAATTTAATTTGCGTGTGTTAGCGTGCTCTTTAATACTTAAATATAAAACTTAAGGCTACAACCTTATCAATTACGCAATATATTCCCAAAAATGCAATTTTGAAAATGTTAATTTATTCTCACAGGAATTTTTAACGACACAAATGTGCTTACGAAGATGTTGACTTTCCCGCAAAGGTGGAAACCCTGATTTTGAACTTCGGTTATATATATTCAGAACTGTACGATTTTGTTTGGCTTCCGAGGCTAATTGTTTTTAGATGAGATTGGTCGAAACCCACATTAT
This sequence comes from Mesocestoides corti, assembly GCA_900604375.1. Lineage (NCBI taxonomy): Eukaryota > Metazoa > Platyhelminthes > Cestoda > Cyclophyllidea > Mesocestoididae > Mesocestoides > Mesocestoides corti. The sequence goes on from UXSR01005718.1 coordinate 23,569, forward strand.
CAAAGGGAACTGCGCGGTAAATGGCTGTCCGGATTTTGGCCAATGATAATGCTTAACGTGGTTGCCTGAGGTAGGTTTCACAGATCCCCACGATTCATTATCAAACAATTGAATCTTTACTCCGTCCAACCTCAACTTTGTTCAGTAAATGAATGTTCGTTATGGTATGCAATCCGTTATGGGGTTAAGAAGGCCAATCTAAAAACATCAAAAAAACACAAAAAATTGGGTCTAGGGGTTTTTTGAATCCAAAAAAGTACAGCAAATTTTTGGTGCATTTCTGTTAAAACGACTGTAATTAGAACCAAATTATACACCTCTTAATATTAAGTAAACACCCCTGATTCTAGCCTTATTTCAGCGTTCATTCCCAAAGACTGGCTTGTTATTCTTTCAAAGAGGGATAGCAATCCACCAACTAGACAAACTTCAGAGTCAACTAGCATAAAATGTATGGCAAAAGTAACTTTTTGGATGCATTTAGGATATGCAAAGGTCAGAAGTTAATTTAGCTGCCATAGTTGACTACTCATTTCAGATTATTCTAATTTTGTTCGTCGGTAACCGGGGCTTAGTGATTCCTCGAATCCCATTCACAACCTAGGTAAAACACCCCGAATCTTCACCACCTCACACCTCGGTTGTATGCAATAAATCAAATCAACTTTTAACTCAACAATTACTATCTTCACTTCCTTATTTTGTATCTGTAGCTAATGCGTACATCAATAAAATGCAAATTTTACCGATTTTCTCTTGTGTGGACCGATTACGCGTGACCCATCACTCCTGTCCCCCAGGTGTAGGTATGTTTGACTCTCAGGTGTTCCAAGCCCAGATAAATCGTGTACACATTTAGGAATACTTGTTGGAATCATTTTGGGCCCAAGAACCTTAGTTGGCATTTTTCTTAAAGGAAACAATTCTGGTTGGTGGATTCTCCAGTGCTGGTTTGTCGGGAAAAGTTTTGCAAACGACTTTTTTGAGGCACAACCACACTAATCAGACTTTTTCTTGTTCTCGAAAAAAAAGCATGCAATTATTGTATTTATTATGCTTAATGCATATTAGTTGATTTTAGTTACTTCCGGCATTAAAATGTGTCACTTTATGTAGTTTTTTCATTAAAATGTTTCGTACAATTACCCAGTCAAAAATGTTCACTACAATAGAATAGTTTGAGTTAAATGATGTATTTTCCTTTGGTCTTTTATGAGCCCTTACATTTGGTACTACAAAAACAGAGAATGGTTGTATCTAGTAATTACAGGATGCCATTTGATTGCACAGTAATCACTTATTCACCAATGAAGCTTATCAGAAGTTTTCCTTAAAAAGAAAAAACCATGGCTTATGTTTAAAATCAGTTACAATAAAAATTGAAAAAGAAGTAGCCTAGACTCTGTAGTCTTACTAATAAATCCATTTATTTTAATCTTTTTTGGCTGAGATAGCGACCATCTGTCTGGAATGTTGGTAAGCCAATGAGTTTGTTTTTCAAGTCATAAGCAGGCCTATTAGAACCTGTCTTCATGATTCTTTCGATTAATCGATGTCAATAATCAGGTGTGACTTTGTAGAGACCTCCATGATGAATGAACATGTGACCTAATGATGTGGAATTAACAATGTTGAGGCACTTTTATCGGTTTACATCTGTGGAGCCCGGGAACAGTGTCTGGTGAGGAAGCGGAGCTGCCAAGAGGACAAAGACTTTAATCACTTCTTGGCAGGATGCGTCGTATTAGGCGTGTGGGCAGGCATTATTACAAAGTGCTCGAGAAAAGCTGATTCGTTGTAAGTGGGGACCAATGATTTTTCGGAGTGAGTCATAGGTGCTAATTTTCTACCGTTGAGCTTCGGCTGACAGTACACAAAACCTCGTACGGTTGCTATTTGAGGTAGCACTGACAGCGTTTCTATGCATGTAAAATAAATTTGGGAGATTGGGTATACTATATTAATTTTGTTTTAGACTACGGGTACTAAGACTCCTGTCCAAATACATCAAACCAATATACTTGTCTTAAGTGTTTTGAAACAAATCAAATAGGTTCTCTTTGCTATTCCCTGAATAAATTTTAATTTTGCTATGCTGTTTTTATAGCAGCTGTACCCTACCTGAAGTAACACTCCAGGCACTAGACTGATTAACCAATTTTTCGTTTAATTTGAAGGTGCCATTGCCCGGGGCTATTCTTGTTAAGCTAAGCAGGCATTGCGGACACAGCAAAGGAAATGGCAGGTCTAAATTTTAAACGTAGACTTTAAAATGTATTTTATGAAACTGATTATCGTGACAAGCATTTACAATCCGTGTAGGAGAAAAGTCATGCCACACTTAAATTTTTTTTAAAAATTTACCAAAGCGAAAAGAACCAGAGCTTAGAGATGGCTACCCAAATTTACAAGTTAATCCGGTAGTTCCGACTCTTACAATGAGCAGCCCAACATCAGGATACAAACCAAGCTGCTGTTAAAATATGATGAGAGGTTAAATTAAAACTTAAAATAAGTACCTCTAAATAAAATGCTCGAGAACATGATAGTTTATCATGGCATACACGAATAGTAAACAATGGAGTGTGCGCATCACAATCGCCTTGTGGAATAACGGCTAAATACTCTCCACAAGACTCCATAAGACGTGTCAGATGGGCCCATCAGCGTCGTCTGATGAGAGGGACCTAGGCTGCTAGGCCCTCAAGCAATGATGGAAATGGTGGTGTTACCAATGGACATCTGAAACTGTCATCCCTCGATACCGAAGCCCGCATCAGTCACTCGCATTGTGAGAGGCAAAGCCTATCATCTCACACCACCAATAAATTGTCACGCACGTCTATCTTGGCTTTTTCTGCCCCACCCTTGGGTTTTAAGAAAGGCTGTCTCAGGGACCACTTCGCAAATGCGACCCAGTCTCGCTCGTTTTGACACCTTTTTGCAGGCCTGCTCACCAATATCTTCTTTCAAACAATCTATCCACATGTCTGCCTTTGCCATGTCACTGCACCTATCAGTGCACTTTCATTCCTGTTAGAGACTGGCCACCTAGAATTCGCCTCTGATGCGATGTGTCAGCCATTGAGCATTACTTAAACAAAAGTGTTGCTTTGGATAGCGTATTACCTTAAACTGAGGACGCAGGGTAAACAATTGAGAGGGTTAATTCTGTTTCCTGAGTTTACGCTAGTGGTGCGCCTCTCAGATCGATGTCAGGCAAGATTGTTTGTGAGGCAAGAAGCAGCCCATTGGCATCAGTCACAAGCACTTGGCAGGCAAACACCGGAGGGTGTGAGCAGCGATAAAGTCACCTCGAGTCACATGCTGCCACACCCATGTAACTCGGCGCAGAGCTGTCGTGCAGTCCTGCCGGTTGACGAATGCCTGACGTAACCTACCTCTCGTTTTTTCGTGTTCTCGTGTTCATATGAGCTACGCGCGGGGGCTACCCCTGACCAAGTTCCCCTTACGTCGGCTGGGAAACGGCTGTATGGTTGAAAGTGTGCATGCATGCATATTTGTGGGTGACAAGGCGACGGCTGGTGAATCCGTTTCATTCGCTTCCACCCCCCGCATTGCCACATACCCTCACGTTCCGGTACCACAGAAATGAATTAAGCCCAAGGTGGTACCGATCTGTGCAAAGTGATCTGTGCTAGCAACAATCTCACAGTGAAATGCTAGTAGCCATTTTGACTTATAGGAAAATTTCTTATCTTGATTGTGTTGAGCATATATCTCAGCATGATGAGACCATTATGTATATGCAAATCATTTTGATGCATTTCTTTTTTGTTGTCTTAGCCTATAGTTAAGAGTGCCTGGAAATCCTGTCAAAATTGCAAACTAATTTTTTTATTTCAGAAATGACTAGATTTTTGATGGCCAAGATGATTAGTTTTGTTTAATAAAACGTAGAAATATTAACCAGTATTGTTTTTGGGGTGGTAGAGAGGAACAAACATTGTGGAGTTAAAATTTGATCTCTGGCATATATTTATGTAACATCAAGTTTTTTTTCTAGACTAAACCACTTTTATTTCGGTTGTCCCCTTTTCACTATGTCTCTGTGTGTTCATCTAAAATTACAAAAGCTTCCAGTAGAAGCGATGGTGCAACACCATTGTTTAAACTCTTACGCGGGTTTGGCGAGAATAAAGACAAGCGAGTCTGCCGTGCTCAAAGCATGTGATAGTTATGGAATTTTCGCAAACCCAAAACAGGTTGCTTTGGGACCTCAATTAAAGCCACACCCATCGAAGCGAAGAGTACGCTTTCTTGATTGTGCCCTTAGCAAATCTAATTAGAAGGCAGTTTTGTTTTAATAAATCAAACTTCGTATTATTCCCATTCCTTAGGAGTTGGGGTTTTCAGTAGGATTTGCTGCAAAGCGATGTGGGGACAGAAAGCTGACATCAGTGCATTGTCCTTCTTTGGTTTCCCATTTTGAACTTCTACGTTCTTGAATTAAACTATCGACTCTTTGAAATATGCTTTTGATTTCAAATGTGCATAATACCGCCACTTGTTGTATTGGTAAGACTTGCGTAAAATCAGGCCAAGCGTGGTTTCCAGATAATTATGAAGAACCAAGGGAATTTAAAGCATTTTAATTCGCCACAAATAAAAAATATGCAACAAAAAACTTTGATAATGAAAATATACAAAGTCCATGATTATTTTAAACTCCTGGCCTGTAGAACCTCCTTAATGAAACGTAAGCCAAATTTTAAAAAAACCATGTAGAAAACTTTACTACCAATATTTCTTCCGATGTAACTTTCCAAAGTATAGTCTTATATTCCTTACTTGAAGATCAAAAGCGACACTCTTTGATCCAGAGATCACAAGCACACTTACCGTTTGGGGTGGTTTTTTTTTCAAAAGAGTCGACTTGCGTGTTTGTGTGGTGTGGTGTGTGGGTGTAAAGTGAGAGAGAGAAAGAGAGCCTAGGTGCTTTTACCAATGACATCGGCGGACTTCAAACGCCCAAACACTATAAAGCGTCTGCACTGTCGAGCCCGGTTTTATTTCTGTCTTCAGTAAGGTAGGTTAAGGAACTTCTGTTCCCGGTTCTTATTAATTGCCTATTAATTAGTGTGTTGTGTCTGAACGTTATTTTGAGCTAGCATAAGCAATCATCCTGACTAAATGTATCCCTTTTGGAATATAACTGCTGCAAGACCAGACTTACTTTGTCTCCAGAATCAGTTTTTGCCTTTTACAGGCCTATGTTTCGGGCTTCGAGTTCAGTTTATTTAGGACATATGAATCATCATAAAGAAATTTATAAAGTCTGCTCCATTTGCATTTTCTGCTTACCATCAAGCTTGGTGTTCTTGAAATAATTTGTAATATTCGTTAAATTGAAATCTAACACACTAAAGGTAGCTATAAATTTTTAAATTTAAAGTTTAAAAAATGCCCTACTAGTCTGTGCCTTTGAGCATTAGTTTACTCTAAAGGAGATGCCTATTTAGACTTCAGGCAAAATTATCGTGGTATTTTAATAAACTGTAACCTTACATTAAACATGCCTAATAGTCATTTATCCAATTAGGATTTGCGAAGCACTGCTTTTGCACAATATCAATTATAAGTGCCAGCTTAAAAATTCATTTCCTATTTAATTCATTCATAAAACGCTTCTGTGTGTTAGAAAAAAGAAGGACTCTAGAATTCTAAATTTTTTCTGAGAATGATATATCACATTATTTTTCGTACATTACTTTTTATTTGCTTCGCGCAACCCCGTACAAAATCCGACACAAATTCGTTTTATGGAATGGCTTTAATAAACCATTGTCCTAATCTGGCTTATAGCTTACAGCCTGGCCCATTGATGGGTCAGCCTAAAAAATGACACTTTTCTTCCTGAGACCCAATTTGTGTGTATGCATGCTGTCACATATCATCTTGTGCCTAGTGCCAAGGCTTCAATGTGACTGTCACGGAAAAAACGAAATTTGGCTAGCACTTTGCAGTGCCGTTTCCAAATTACTAAATTGGAATCTTTTAACAAGATATCAATTTGCATATTTTTTGTAGGAAAATGGGTAATCAGTTACTTTTTCTGCTTCTCGCGACCGCAGCGTTGGTCACTGCTAGCGTGTACGATGATTTCCCCCAATGGGATCCCATTCACTGGCTGGTCCCGAGCACAGAAACCATCGAATTGAGCTGCTACCACCCCAGTTATTACCCCTTTAACGACTTAAGCAAAGGGCATAATATTCAATGGATCCTGCCCAAACCAACGTCATACCGTCATCTTAAACCCGGTGAATCAAACGAAGGTTGGAAAGTGCTGAATGACACCAAGTACACCCTTAAAATTGATAAATCAATCATGAATGTACCTGACGCAGTGAACGGAATGTACGTCTGTGCTGTACTGGCCCCAATAAGTGATAAGTCGGAAATCTACTCCTGGTACTACCTGAGGTGGGGAGTCGGCCTGTACACCAACGTTCCCGCAATGAATGAAGGCACAATTGCTCAAAAGTATGTTAGCCTTTTTCCAAATTGCCGCTGTAATTCTTTTGTGACACTAGAAGTCACTTGATGTGAATGTTTGACTAAGTGTTGCAATTATGAAATCACGCAATCGAAAATAAAATGTATGCGCGCCAATAGCTGATATTAGACAAAACATTCCAAAGGCGTCAGGCGTGTACTCGAAATTAATTTTAATGAATGAAACCAGCTCATTGTTTTGTGTTGAACTACCATACGGGTCTTACTGTCGAGGGCGTTTAAGTGGAAGTGTTTAAAGTATCTAAAAATCCGAGTTACTGCAAGTGACTGTTTGCAAATACAATGAAGACGTGCTCACGGCGTCTTTGCAAAACCCAATCAATTCTATTTAGGCCAACGTGACTGACTAAAAGTAGTGTCAAAATGAAACTGAAGACATTTTACTTGCTGTACCAGGGTAAAAATTTTACATCTAAAATAATGTAAAGACTTCCCTAGATCTCGATTAATTTAGGAAGTCTTAGATACTGGCTTCAAACGGTCCCTCTGAGCCATTAAGGTAAATCAGCTGTTAATTGTTTCTACTGTAAAAATTTGAAAACCTTTTGATTTATTTGGTGAAAAATCTGACAAGTTTCCCAAACGTTGTCCGTTAGTGGGTAACTAAAATTTATTGTACTTTGGATTATTTCCATATCGGTGGTTTCTCAATCACCTGAAGAAGGATAGTGATGACTTGAATGGAAAATGGATGCACAGTTTCGTAACTGATTACTAAATAGGACTAAAGCATTTTGACACCCAATTCCAAGAGTGATGTGAGAACGCGAAAAGTCTCAAAAAAACTTTAACCCCATGGTAGTCACATAACTAACGCTGCACCTCGCAGCCTAAATTAAAAATGGCGGTTTATTTCGCTTTCTGTTAGCATTAACTATTACAAAGACTTAGTTAATAGTTGATTTATGCCCGGTAAAGTGCTTGCGGAAACGTATTTTCACTTCTTCAGTATATTCTCAGAAATTGGCTACATACCTAACCGTGAGATAGACATTCATTAAAAATATAGAACAGATGAATCCCATCTTCACTTATTTAATTTAATTGGGAAAAATTTACTGTGTCATTATTTTGTCCATCAGAAATAAACCGGCGCTTAAATTTTTTTTTATTTCACGCAGGTACTACATGAGTTTCACATATTCCTGGGTCTCGACTCTTGTGGCAATCGTCATATTTGTACTTTTCGCGATAACGGTCCACTTCAGGTACAAAGGAGGCCCCGTGCTAGAAGTCGACGAAGAGGCTGGTAGTGAATTATCATTCACTTCAAAGAAATCAGACAAAAAAGGCATTGATTTTGATAGCGGGATGCTGTAAAGTAATCGTGGACATTCATTAAATCCAAAAAAAGTCATTTCCCACCTCATATTTTTTTAAGTTTTCAGTTCCTTTCATTCGTGTCAATATCCCTTAACAGCAATAAATGTCAGCTATTTTCGCCTGCTTCCTTACCTGCTTTGGTCCCTATATCAACTTTATTCTTCAGGTCTATTTATGGACTCCTTAGTTTGCACTTTATAATGCATTTTGTTGCAGTGAGCAAAATGAGGCACAAGAGGTTTTAAGTGGCCGCATTTATAGGTACCGAAATATTAAACAATCGGAGTTTGGGGATAAGTATTGTGGACACGTAGCATGCCAGACCAGTATTCTAATAGAGGCTTCGTTATGGGTCTGTAAATCACACCGTAATCGTCATATGGTATTGGCTCAATTAGGCTACGCAGGTATCTGGGAGGTGTAAGAAGAGCGGAAATAACGGAGACAGCCTTTTACCCGACGGCTGAAACCTGTTTGTCGCGTTGTGTGAGCATTTAAGATCAAATCTATTAAAAATGGAAAATAATAACGACTTCGTGTTGAAAGTAGAAATTGGGACGAATTAAAGAACCATTAACTGATGGTTAAACTCATCAGCAATTTATTCGCCTCGTTATCACGCACACTTGCGTTTCACCGTTTCTAGCAATATAAAACCTTGGCGCAGGAATTTGAATGCTTCCTAGTCCACAGTTTCCAAGATGATTCTAGATCATAATTCATTTAGAAATCGATGTCGCAAAAGAAACCAACAGCCCACAAATGTAACCGCATTTCAATTAAATTGTCAACTAACCACCGGACGACCACAACTCCATACGAAGGAGAAATCCACTACATAAAATGAATAAAGATGAAGCAAATTTCGCTCAGTGAATGCTTCTATTTACAGGAATTGCAATAAAAAGAATAAACCTTTGCTACAACGTCTGCAGATTTCATTATTTTATAAAAGTATACAGTACTCTAAAAAAACTTTTAAACAAAATTGTCATTTTTCTGTAAATGTCTTAAAAAGGGTAAAGAAACGGGTGTTTATATGGGCATTACAAGGTTTCTACGCATTCTTTGACCAGCAAGTGCGCGAAGCCGAGTAACTTTAAACAGTGTAATAGCTGTCCCAATGATGATAAGTATATCGACATCAAAATATCATGATTTCCAAACTAGGAATGATTTGCCATGCCTTCAATGTATCTCAATTACATAATTAACTTTCCGATTTTTCTAAAAATAGTTTAAGTTATAAACAATCTTTCAAAGATTTTTAAAAAAAAGTGAATTTTAAAACGTCAGACATGTCACTTCCGTAGATAATTATATATCCGACCGCGGTGGTACGAACTGTTGGAAATATGAGGAAACCATTCAAATCATTTAGTATTCCTGTGTTAATATTTAGTTATGACCATAACGAATGCCTTTAACGTGCCAAGCTTGTTTGCGGACATACGTAAACAATGAGAATTTCCTCTGATAAATATTCACACATTTTTTGAAGGGATTGGGACAATTTGAAAGTTTTTATTTGAAAATTCTTCGTTTAGCCTAATTATATTTGTATCTCATGGCACTTTTATACAATGTCCGTTTTTGTGCTGACAGAAATAACTGCAATACCCCTTACAATAGTAATTTTCTTAGGTAAGCATGATGTCCATAACTTGACATATAAATAAAACTTTGAAGCATGCTGATAACAGTTTGACCTTTACACAACTGAAATAAACTGCAATTTTTCTTCAATTTGAATTTCTAGAATCCGGTTTGTATCAAATCAATTTCCAGAAAATTTACTAGTGGCGTAAAAATTTAAGGATCTGGACCAACATTTGGTTATACATATGTGAAAGTGATGTGCGATGCTTGTAAACATAGAGATTATAAACATAATAAATTCGAAACCCGTGCAAATTGCCTAAAACTAGGTTTAGTGATCAAATACAGGTTCAGGTTTTAGAGAAGTTTTCAACATCAAAAATGACTATACTGGATAGTGATTATGCATGTTCTTCAAACTAAAACCCGACTCATGCACCGTGGAAACTTAACCAACAGTCTTTCTTCTTTTAGTACATCATGTTTTATCGTAGCCAAAATGGTAATTTGAGTCATCTTTCGGGCCACTTGTCATAATCTTTTTAATTAATACAAATTATTTTCTCAATTTTACTGCCGTAAGAAAGCCTGTAACCTCTGTGTGTATTAAGCGTCTAGTACGCTTTGCATATACACTAGCTAATCATCATTTTTAAGCCAAGGTGCTATTTAGTGCATCCGAATTAAAAGGAAAATGTAATTAATAGGAAATTCAGGGATTCTTAAATACTAGATTACCTGACTCATATGACTCATCATATTAAGTAAAACTAATCGTTTGCGACGTATCACAGAAAGGGCCTTCTTGAATTGATTATATAAATATTAATTACCCAAAAGAGCTAAAAGACCAAACATTTATAAATTAACTAACTTCATTATAAGGTTTTGAAATGTTGAAAAATGTACGTATTTTGTATATTTGCAACAAAATAAGCTGTCCTGCCTTAAAATATCCCAAAATTAATTTTAGTGAATATAATTAGCTTTATAGAAAACTCTGATTTCTAGACCTTGTCGATTGGCTTGAAGGCGATCTTGAGCCATTGTGTAGAGGAGACTGGGAAAACAAGGCAATGTCGATGGGTTTTGTGTTTGGAACATCGGATGTGCTGCCATGACAAATGCTGCCGGCTTTTTAGTTCTTATATCTGCTGTCATGGTAGGAAAAGGTTTGAGGCTCTATTTTTGTTATCCATGTGCATTTAATAAAACCAAAGTAGGACAATCGATTATTTGTATTAAAACGACCTGTTCAACACAGCTAGTTATTTCATCAATCGCAAACGAGAACGCTGCATCTGACACCATCCAAATGATTCCATTCAATCAGCGACGTTCGATTTAAAATGTTTCTCGTCTGTATTTTTATTCGTTTTACATTTGGTCTTCTACGAAGGCCAGTCAAACGCAATGAGACAGAGGAATGGCTGAGGTCGTTGAAGCCCAATATGTGTGCGACTTTAATAAGTAACTACATATCAGCTGTAAAATAACCGAGCCCCAGGTTTTAAAGACCAATCACAAGCCAGGACCACACGTCAGGCGCCGTCCATCACAATTCTCCGCGCTGCCATATTAAACCGCGCTGGCCTTATCCAATCCTCTGTCTCTCGGTGTTCCAATGGCGTTCAAGGATGATTGGTAGCCAACCAGAAAAACACACGAATGAGGAGCAGCATATAATGAGCGGCGTGGCCAGCGTGGTGGACTCGGATGGAAGACGCCTGACTTGTGGCTTTAGCTTGAGATTGGTCAATAAAGCCTGTTCTGCTATGTCAGTCTTCTTCCTATTAGGGCTCGGATATACTACATATATACCGCTTCTCAAACGTGTCCATCACTGGTTAGCTGCCTATCTTCTTCGCATGCCATTGGATCGCAAATAGGCAGAGGATTGGCTGAGGCTAGCGTGGTCCAATATGTCTGAGCGCTCAGACCTCGACACCAAAATTTTTCATGTGTAGAATACCCAAGCCATAATAGGAAGAAGATGGGAACAACAGAACAGGCTTTACCGACCAATCACAAGCCAGAGCCACACGTCAGGCGCCTTCCACCCGAGTCCACCACGCTGGCCACGCCGCTCATTATATACTGCATCTCCTCCATGTCCTTCTCTGGTTGGCTGCCTTCCTTTCCCGCATGC
>UXSR01005719.1:2741-35065 GCA_900604375.1 Mesocestoides corti
GCAGTTGGGTAGGGTGCGCCAAGGTTAAAGTACCTTCAAATAAACTCAAAGGAGCAGATAAAACAAAAAGCCTGTGGATACCAGTGACTTTGCAAAGGCTGCAGGCTTTCTAATGGTGCACACATTTTGGGGTAGTTAGTTATCTGGGTAGCCACGTAACGGGTGTCATATTTACATAATCTTCACATTAATCTCGTTCCCAACTTTATGTCAGGTTTCTGGTCAAACATGTTCCTGCTGTAACCTAAAACAGAGCTCGTACAGAGTGTTTATTTGATATGTTGTGTGTCCCGGCATGTGGTCTTGTACCATGTTGGGGACGCCGAATTGAGCTGGCTTGTTTAAAGAACTCAGGTACCCGAGGGGACAAGAAGAAGACAAGAGATGGCAGAGGCACTACCGTTTCCCACAGAGCTCAACCTGGTTGTAACTGCCGCGCCACTACGCATGCAAGTGCCGTGTCTAGCTAAATGGGTTTGTCGATCAATGCAGCCTCAGTGAACCTGTAAAAGTAGAAATGGCTGAAGGGGTAGCGTGGTGGACGTACATACGGAGGTGACTAAGCAGACGGTTTAGCAAGATCAATAGAGACGCTGTGGAAAGGAGGTCAGTGTGGCGGAAAATGGGATGACTAGGCTAAAGGATTAGTTACTCAGCCTTGCTCTCTACATTAGTAACTTATGTAGGAAACCAAACTCATCACCTCTATTGATTTCTGCGGACCTTACATCATCGTTTAAGAAACCCAAAGATGCCTCTTTGATTGTAATTTACTCATGTCAAGGCGGAGAGTATTACTAGTTAAAGATTGTTGCAAATTCCAAATGGTGACTGATAGTACACGGTTGGGGCAACAAAAAGGTCCAATAGTTGAGACAATTGTTTACTCTCGGAAATGCGGTAATCAGAATTCCTTCGTTGCGTCTGCCTCTGTCTTCGTCGAACGTGATTCCTTTGCATTAGATTAAATGGCCTGGATGCCTAAAAGTGTCTTTATGAGCACAAAACGGTAACTTTTTGATCCACCTGGACAGGCTTTGATGTTCCTACATTTGTGCCACAATCCTTCTTCTTAGATGTATTAATATAGTAATCCATTTTTAATCATTAAGTGGGATTTTTTTTAAAAAGTGGGGAATGCCAAAAGCAAAATGATCTTGAGAGAGAGAGAGAGAAATCAGGGAGGCTAATTATTTGCGAAGGCGCAATTGCTGCTTGACCAACCAACTTCGTGTTAGTGGAAGCAAACTTGTTAAGCTACACTGACCAGATTTTGTATTAGTGATTCACTTTCACTTTCTCGATTAAACAGAATCATCTGCTCATCCCAAGGTCATCTATTTTGTGTCAGATTAAATTACCCAATGAAATTTTAGGAAGCAGTCAATTTACCGCAGGCGAGAGCGGCCGGAGGAACGAGAATAGGTCGGGTTCGTTTTGTTCAGGCTTTTTGAAGATGATGCTCACGCCCAGATTCATGAAGGGCGTCGTAAAATCGATGACGCGTTCCCGTTCGAGGTTGATAGTGAGCATTGCCACGGCGAGGTCGGCTTTCTTAAAATAAAGGGTACATTAAATAAGCCACATCATCAAACGGAGACGTCAAACTCACAAGTTTGCCTAGTTTTCAGCCAATTTTTGACACATTTTCCCAAAAAAGTGGACTTCTTTGGCCCAAATTATGATTTTGTGAATCGCACTGATTCACACCCGTTAATCCAACCACCTCAGCTTCCGACACAGGATCCCCTCTTACGTAGCATGTCACTAGCCTCGCAGACCCTCAACTCCTTCTCATTAGCGTAAACGATTATATTAGATTAGATTCGATTAGATTCGAGGCATAAATACACACGCGCAAACGTCCCACACGACACAGTGACACCAACGTGGTTGAGCTCTGAAGCAACCGACTGTGTCGACGTCCTCTCTGATCTTTTTCTTCATCGCGGTTATCAGGGAAAACTTAATCGGGCCAGAGCTGATTCCGTGGCCTCGGCGTGGTTCAAGACCACATGCTGGGGCCCACAACAATATTCGTGTCATGTTTAACAAAAAAACGATGATTTTTTGCATTTAAATTATCTGCAGTGGTGGTATCATTTTCAGAAAGTTGCGCACTTGGGTGACAAATTGTCGTTTGGCGCTGTCTTGCATGGGATTCAGTTTTTGCATAATTTCAAATAGTTGGACAAGTTGGATTAGGAGTAAACTACCGAACGCGATGTCAGTGTGTCAGTGATTGGCTCGAGGAACTAGTAGTTGAGACGCTCATGAGTCCAACCTGCATCCACCAATGAGTAGGAGTTGAGGTCTTTTCCAGGACTTGACTCCACAGAATCGATCAGGGCGTTTTCCTGGCTCTCTTCAACGCCACAACTGGATCTTGTTTAAGGTAGACCAGTTATGCCATCAGTCAATCGGCACTCTCCTTCGAAATGAACAGCCGCGTCGACTCTCATTACCTTCAACCTGCTCGTACACCTAGGTCGATGCTGCCGGGTGATTCAGCATACTCCATGATAACAATGCTTCGCCTGATTGAGATGTTTTACTCTGTCCACATTGAGATGTTCAATATCACATGCTGGGGCCCGCAGCAGTCGGTGACCCGAAGAGATAAGAGGTTTCAAATTCCACAACAATTGGTTACACCGGCGTTGAAACATTCACCTTCTTTGTACTGGCGTTTGGCGACCTATTAGTGTGATTCCGTCTCGTCGCTCAACAAGAATCCATTTCCAGCCACAATCCCTTTCAAACGACGCCCAATCTCTGGACGCTGCTGACCTCTGGACGATGTCCTTCGACTACCTATCGTTCTGCGACAATCTTTCCCCTTTTTATATAAAGCTGGCCCCTCTTTCACAACTCGGCCTCATCTATCGATTTTCATTGGCCTAGTCTGTCGACTCTCAACCAGATCAAACTACGTCAACGACGGCACTCGTCATGAAAGCCACATAACGTGAAGGCTTTTGTTACCCAATTTTGCGTTTTGAAGTCCTATTAGTTGTCAAGTAAAGCTATATACTCACCCGAAACTGCAATTGCCCGATGATACCGTCCCAAACAACTTCGCCGTTGACTTTCGTCGCGGTGCCGTAGTTGCCGTCAGCCACTGGATGGACGGTGTAGTTGAACTCCAGCGCGGAGGCGCATTCGTTGAGGAGGTCAATGCAGAACCCGTGCCAGTCCTTGGGGTCACTCGACTTCACGTGACCAGACGGGCCCTTGTACATCATAAAGGGTATCTCCTTCGAACCAGAGAGCAAGGGCTTTAATTAAGTCCCACTGACCTGTGTGTTATTTTACCAAATTTTTCACCACTTTGGGTGCTTTTTAAACTGCTTTTTTTATTTTGTAAAACCCAGTCTTAAAAGTGCGTACAACATTGGTATTTTGAACACAAAATTCCCTAAAATATGCTCTTGTGAGACGTATAAGCAGGGCTAAGCCAGTAACACCGTGAGTCACGCAGGACGATAATTTGCGTGCGAAGGGGCTGCCACAACCAACTAGCGCATCTACGCCACCAACTTGCACTGTCCGAATGCGGCTACCTTGCAAAAAACGCATTAGTCGGGGGAAAAATATACGATTATTTTGACATTAGCGTTTTTGATTTCATCCACTAATAATTAAGTCCAAAGCTTGAATTTGTGGAATGAGAATGAAAGCGATATTAATTGATCAAATGTTGTTTTAAATCAAACTCCAGACATGGCATTCTCATATGAAACGCGGGTCAAAACAACCGTGCAAAATGACTGTAATGTGGCGTAGAAACGGCCGCTCACGAAGCCAAGTGACTTCGCCAACTTACCTCAATGGTAGCCACTCGCAGTGTTTGGCCTTTGAGTTCCTTTTGAATTTCAGACTTAGTTTTGGAAAAGTCCTTCGTCACCACCAATTTATCCTTCCTGTTCCAGTATCCATACTACAGCAAAGAACAGATGCTGACAATGGGCTCAAAAAATCACGCATTTCGTTCGACCAACTTTGTGGTCATGACGATCGCCAATTTGACGTAATCAGTACGGCTTTGTTCTTCGAGCCAAAAGTTGGATTTATAATACAAATAATTTCGCGGTCTTTGGCGATTTTGAAAGGATCTGAGGCAAGACTTCGACAAGACCGAACAAAAAGTCTACGTGAGACACAGTGCCTCTTTGAACAGCAGAGTTTACGACGATGGCAACTGGCCAACAGCACATTAGATGGCACTGCATTTTATTCGAGTTCCAACAAGGAAGAGATAATTGTGGAAGGAGGTATCTGCACGAACGCCTTCTTTCCGCATAGTTTCGTGCATAAAGGTTTTCACAAATCTCTCTTTGTGTGTGCCGTGAATGACAGAAACTTGACTTGTCGTTTTACTAGACTAAATTGCGGTCACAGATATCTCAGATTTGTCTTTATTAGTCGTTTGGTGGGACCGTCAAGGCGTGTGGCTGACGTTTTTAGCACTAAAACAAAATTTCTACCCTCTGCAAAGGAATGACTGATTACACGTTTAAATGGTTAGCCATTGTTATCAGCAGTCGTTGGGTGTTTTCTCACGTGTTGACGGACCGAAAACAGTTTGGTTTTAGTGAAATCTACCAGCTGCATCAAAAAACTTAGACATCTAGGGAGTTCAGCACCTTTTGGAAGTGTTCCATTGGTTATACGGACACACTTAAGCCTACAAATCTGTGACCTAGGGGCTTACACGATCTTGGATGGAAGCAGCCACAACACAACTGTTTCTGCATCACCCTAGGGTCATTTTTGGGTTTCTGCTTAACGAAGCCATTTGTCAGCAAGTGAATGGCATGGCGCGAGTTCTAGACTTGAAATTCATGAGCTTTAGCAAACCCATCCCGTAAAACCACATCGGTTTCTTATTAAAGAATGACATGCGTTATCATCTAACGTCAGGACGCCCGATGGCTTGACTTGACTCGAGTCGATATGACATAGGACTAATCAATTCCAAGAGAAGTCAGCCTCTCGTAATTTGGGAACCGCTAGTGGTATTTGAGTTTGGTTTTGAAGTGATCCTATCCATGGGTAGACAAGCCAAGAACTACAGCAAACCCCAAACACACACAAAGAGAGAAGAAGACGCACTCACTTCTAGGAAACCGTCCTTGCCCATCTCCAGGATTGTAATGTTGACATTCTTTCGACGCCCCTCTGATCCAAATTCGACCAGTCCCGTTGAACCCTCGGCGTCGTTGCCTTTGACCTGCAAAATACATTGGTGTTAAGCTTTATTTGATAAGATTTGAGTAATAATATGACTTACTTATGCACAAAATCTTGCATTTGAATAGACTTTGAATTCGTCACGACTTCGGTTGCTACAGCAGTAGCAGCTAGTCACAGACTACCACATTTCCCACTTGCGAATTCGTGTGAATCAGAGCCTCTCAGATCGCAAAGCAACAGTAAGATCTACCACATTTACCCCTTGTTTTACTGAAATGATCCGCTTGGCGAGCGACATTTTGATTTTTTTCTCCCAGCGAGCGGCGCCCGCAACCCACGTCGCGCCTCTTGTGTTGGTCTTCTTAATTTATGTGCGCGGTGTTAGAATAACACATTAACACACTACAAATGCTAAACTTATCGCGAAGTGCTTTTTTTGTTTTTGTTATAACCAGCCTCGAAATTCCTACGAGTAATATTTAATTAGCTGGTAGGAAACGAATTATAATTTTGTGGGGTGAATTCACACTTATTTCCGTATGAAGAATGAGCTTTAATATTTGCGGTTTTTCAGCATATGAAATATGGTTATGCATCTATCAAACTTCTGATGCCAAATCGAATTCGACTGCTTAAATGGGAGATGTTTGTCGTCGCATGCCAACTATGACCATGTAAATTTTCACAAGCTACCAGAAACGGGTGAGACCATGCACCGTCTCGATGAAAATTTGACTATCAAATGATCCATCTCAAGTTTTATTGACCTTCGGTGTGCTTTGTGATGGATAGTTTTCCATTGATGCTATTGAAAAGGAATCATTTTTCATTTACTTTCAGTGAAATCCGCGCCTGTAGAGCTTTTATGCCATCTTCGGTGACATGAAGTCGTTGACACGTTTTTACCCCGGTATGTTGATGCAAATCTCCGAGCTAATAGCTGTGACCCTTTGTTTGACACGTCGAAGGCTTCTCATAATAAAAGAAGACTCTAGCCTGTGTGCAAGGCTTTACCATATGATCCAAAGGGTTGAGTACAAGGCGGGGACAAAACGGAAGTCAAAGTAGAAGATCGCGTGAAGGCTCAGATATGCCCACTTATATGTCGCTGGGCGATCTGAGATCGACGAGTTAAGCAAACAACACGGCGTGATGAGTTGTTGGTGAGACTAGCAGAGGTGTAGTCAAGTGGACAGAGCTGAGTGAATCTACGTCACCACAATTACTGTGTTGGCTTACTTGTCTTGGGGAATGGTGACACCCGCAACAATGCTTAATGTAATTTGACCTTGTCTGAAACCTGTTGCAACGAAACTTGACCAACGATCGGATTAAATTCGGGCTTTTATATGGTCATCATCATTATCATTGTGTCAACCATAACGGCAGTGGGTCAAATTTTCATCGACAAAACGTTTCTTCCGGAAATAAGCAAGTAACATCAGTTGCTACTGATATTTTTGCGTTTTGCATTAAAAACAGATTACAGCTGCACAAGACCTTATTTTAAAAATAGCTTAAAGCAACAATTATCAGATGCTAGAAGGCGAAAGGTTTATTCTTGAAAGCCGAAATTACCTACTCCTGATCAGGCGGAAATTGCGTAACGATGGACAAAGCATTACCAGGGATTTTACCCACCGATTTGATAGCTGAAAGGAGGTGCGGTCCGAGCGACCAATTCCCAGCCGCCTTACAAGACAGTCCACTGGGTGGTTCAATTGTGCGACTTTCGGCCAGCCGAGAAATCCCAATCGACAGGAGGTTCAGGGTGTCAGAGATCAGAAAGTAGTAGGTCTGAGAGGAGAACATTAAAAAATGAACGGAATCGTTATTACAACAGACTCGTGTCACCATCATGAAAGAATTAGGAGCAAATATCACTGCCGGACAGGCTACTTAGCGAGTTTAGTGGCGCTTGGGGAATGCTAAAATCGATTTTTTGCAAGGATACAACAGTCTGGATGGGATTTAACCTTGGATTTGGCCGAATGTGGACGGTTTATCACATGAAAGACACACACACACACGTACAAGGCTGCTTCTGGCAGTGGAAGACGATGCTCCACGACTAGGCAGGAAGGCAGGCGATTGCGAAAAGGGTCTGTGAGTGTCCTCGGTCATCTGGTAGTTGAAACCCATCAGGGGCAGCAAGGATAAGGCCGAGAAGTTGGCGCCTTTGTCCACAACAAAGGCCTTCGGATCGAGAAATTGGGTGTCCTAGGCGTGCAAGAAGACTTTGTGCTCGTTACCCAGACCCTGTCCACACGCATTCCTCCAGCGTTTCTGCCCGAGTGCGACCGGAGTATCGCCAGGCCCCCAATTTAAGTAAAAAGTGTTCTTTTGCGACTAGAAAATTTGCATCTACCTGACTTACCTTGTTTCACTGTCCTACTTCGTTCGTTGAGCGCCATTTTAAGTTAACTAACAAGGTTTCTTGCCACACCACTCATTTGTTGCTTGATATGTATTATCACCTGATGTTTTGACTTTAGCAAAATCCATGACTAATTATTTGTGCTCCCAGGCTGTGCTTTGTTTTCAAGTAATCGCCTTCGTCATGTTAAACTGAACACGTAAATCATTGCTAGGCCAAACGTATTTATGCGGGGACCAGTTAAGAGAATTAAAGCGTTGCACTTTTGTGAGTAAAACCCCGACGATAATGTGACGTTTACTGCTAACTAAGCCTTACTCTAATGAAAGCAATTACCATTATGGTCTTAAGATGCAATTTTGTGTGTCTATGACATCAACGTCGTCGTAAAAACGCATAAGTGCACCAAATATTATGCAACTAGATGTGACTTAAAACTTTTTAGTGTGATTCAAACCTTCGGTGTTTTGCTAAAGCGTGATTGCCTCAATGTGAGTTTTTGTTGATCCATCTCCTTACAAAACGCCCCACTAGCTGACATTACAAATGTGCCTATGAGGTAAATGCTGTTGAACTTCGCAACGCCTTCAGAATCATAGTCTTGTTGTCGAATCGAATCTTTGATTTTTCAGGAGCTCAGGCATTTGAACTCAGACCTACATAATATCCTTAGAATTCAACGGTGATTTATTGGTTGTGGTCAGCCTGATTGAGTCACTAGTAGACTGGCTTTTTGTCGGAATGAACTGTTACACCTACTTCGACTTCATATTCAACGCGTCTCACTAGAGTGCGTAGAGGTAACTGATACCATTACCCTGACATAATCCATCGATCCGCGGACAGCAACAGTTCAGATAATTCTTTGGTAGGTCGCCGTCGTTTGCATCAGAATCTGAATTTCCACCTAAACAACAGCCCCCAATGCCCTACAATTCTGACTTGGTTGATTTGTAATTGGCTTCCCAAAGTCACATTCAGCCTTGATTCCACTTTGAAGCAAACGTCACGGCATTGGTTGAACCAGTCAAACACAGCATCTATGAGCTATGGCATGTCTTCCAGTGACACTTTGCTGCTCAGAAGATAAATTAGATTTTTCAAGTCCACTAAACATCAAATTACAATAATGGAGGAATTCATTCCAAGTTCTGACTGATTTCTTCTGCACCTACATACAGGCAAATTCTGTCTGCAGGTTTTTTGTTCGTGAAAGTCACCGACACGTCCCATTTGCGACAAAACATCGGAGAATATGAGGTGGAGCCATTTCCTCATTGCGCACGACTTTAGCACAGAACTCTCCTAACGGCGTTTTGAGGAATATTCTGCGAATGGATATCACATTTCAGCTGCACCAGTACATTTTACCCAGTGTGAAGTGATTATCATGTCTTTGTCAACCAAGTACAAGCTCGTGTGCCAGGCAAAACCAATGACAACTTCCTGCCAACGCACGAGGCAACAGCCTTACCCAATCCGTGAATACGTAGCTGTAGTATTGGTCTGTCATGTTGTACTCGGCAATCTGGAATGGAATAGGAAGAGAGATGATGACAAAGGCATTCAACAGTTGCGAATCAAGCATCTGCATCTGGAAGGCTTTCGTGCCTCACCAGTCGAAGGAATCCCTCGGTCTCCGTCCGCGGAATGTCGACCACGAACTTGTTTTGTGACCGCGTCCTCCTGAAGTACTTGATGATGTATTTGTGCCTTTGGTCGGCGCCATCCCACTTTCGAACGGTCAGTTTTCTGCTGAATTTAGAGAATAGGCTTTTGTACTTGATTAGATCTACAAAGAAAAAACACATTGTTCAGCGCTTGTTTACATTATACAATTTTCGCGGTTTCTATAGGCGCTTCTAGAGCAACCGATAAAGGGTTCGTATTCAAACGAAATGCTGCGTAAAAATGCATGTTTACAGAAGGTGAAGAATTGCATCTCTTGTCAGCTGAAACGAAACTTTTATTGGGTCAAATTGTTCCCCTTTTAGCCCAAAATTCCCATTGTTCTGGGCAGACCGACAAAATCGTACTCGTTTCGAGACAGTTATGGCCATGATGGACACGGCGCGGCCGCATTATTCACTGAGTTGAATTTAAGCCAAAAAATGAATTTGCATAAACACTTTATTGCTCAAATTATGCAAGGTTAAAGGATAGTGTGCCCGCTGTTGCCGCCTTGAAATGATGAATTATCAAATCGACCAAGACATTTCGCCGTGCGCTTAAGGAAGGATTAAGGAGGATTCGATAAGGAAGACATCCCCTGTTTACCCAAGTATTGTAGAAGGATATGCAGCTTGTTTTTGTGGGGTTATATTGCATCCAAAAATAGCGCACGAATGGCATTTACGGACATGCCAGAAGAACTGAGGCATTGAGTTACGGTGTCAAGAAATAAAATTGGGTAGGGCAATTACCACACGACGCGTAGGTGGTATTCATGAAGCAGGAATTCATGGTGATGCAGCCTACCAAACCGACACGAACCACTGCAATGTGTGTTTGCGTTGTAGGTTTGGGGCTACGTGTTGATCGCGTACGTGGTATCGAGCGTGACGTTGTTTGTCGTAGCCCGGTTCAGTCCCTACGAATGGCACAACCCACACCCCTGCAACATCGACTCACCGATTCTGGAGAACAATTTCAACATGCTCAACAGCCTCTGGTTCACGATTGGATGTCTTATGCAGAAAGGTACTTGCTACCATCTTGTTTTCTGATGAGGAGTGGGACACAAGCTCGTGGCAATGAGATTCGCTCCCAGACTGTGTTGCAGTTGGCTGAATGTGTCTTGGTGGTTCAGAGCATTTGCCGATGTCAGTTTGCATGAAGAGATTAAGGGCCACAATCAGAGAGCCTAAATCAAAACGGTCTTCAAACCACCTCTTCTTGCCTCTTCGTCGTAACATGAGTGGTGAATGAAGGAGAGGGAATGCGGAGTGAGTCACCCTTAATGGGTGTTCAGCTTTAGCAAACACGAAGGCATAAGTGAGGTGAGGGTTTACATGGGAGGAAAAGGAGCATTATTTTGGCTTTCTTACCCAATACGTTCGCTGTAAGCTCCATTTGTTTTCACCCAAAGTTTTGCATAATTAGAAACAAGGAAGTTAGTGCAGAGTCTGTTCTCTAATTGACAGCCTTCTACTTGATGATATTTGCAATCTAGAGCAGACACTGAGTTCTGTAACTGCTTGTTATCTTAAGTGAACATCCACAGTCATAAACTAATAGGAAATGAAATCGGTTATTTGTAATTGGCAGTCATCAGACCTACCCTGAGTTGTTGAGATAATTTGCAGTTCTGAGGATTTCATTGGCTAATTACGGTGTGAGAGTTTGTGAAGGAGTTCGAGCAGTTAAAAAACCTTCGTGCGAATGCACTTCGTCTTTTTCGGAACTACACTACTTGCCACCTCAGCACTGCAAACCTTTGTCACTTCTGTGCAACCTGCTAACTCATCATCGTCGACATAGGCAACAAGCTGTTGGTCACCACGCCTTTGCTTAATTTACGTCTGAACGTTTGCAAACACGACTCCACCGTCGTATTCCGACACTTCCAAGTTGGGTGTTGAAACGCAGATCTCGTACAACCTTGCATTTTCTGATGCAAAGTGATTCCTGCTGGTGCTAGCTTGGAACCAAGGCTCAAAACACTGGCCGAGTTGTGCCATCAGCACTTCCTCTTTATGATGTCATTATTTTCAACTACCCAAAATGGTGGTTTTAATAACATCTGGACAGAGTCCCGTTTTAAATACATTCTCTAAAACTTTAAAAGCCTGTCGGGAATGGGTTTCATTGGCTAGTTGTGGTTTGAGTGTGTCGAAAGACTATGTTCATGAAGAAGGGATTCGAGGCAGTTTCAGTGGTCGTTACTACGCCAATTGCTACCTCAGAACTGAAAACCCTTTTAATTTCCGTGAGATCTGCCGAATCATTGTTGACACAGTCACCAAACCGTTGATCTCTATTCTTCTGCGTTATTCACGTCTACATGTTTACAACCACGACTCCAACGTCGTGTTCTACCACTTCCAAGTCGCGTGTTGAAACGCAGGTCTAGCACCACCTCCAATTTCCAGAGACGAAATTAGCATCGATGCTAACGGAAAAATTCTGTTAGAGGGCGATTCTTGATTGTGCTAGATTGAAATCACGGTTCGCAGTATTGTTCAAGCTGGCTTTACAACTTTTCCAAAGTGCGTTAGAGACTTGTGCAGGGTTTTTTCACAAGGACAACACTGTGAAAGTTTCAAAATGAACCTTAATGAATTCTCATAATATCAAAAGCGTAGTCTGCACTTTAATCTCCAGCAACTTCAAAACGAAGCCACTTGTAGTACTTACTGTCATCGTGGGCGTAAATTAGGCCCAGTTCTTCCCAGCCCTGGGTTCCCTGAATAAAATCTACCAGCGCCTCGCCAACATCCTCGAAGTGCGGATGGAGGTTGACGGTGAAGTTGAAGAGGGTCTCATCGGTGTCTAGATCCCCCTGGGCCAGGAAATAGGGGATGGAGTACTGCTGGCTGATCCACTGGGCGGGCCCCGAGGCGGCTTTGCTGTCCGGACCGAAGATGGCAACGACGTTTTCGGCGACCAACTCGCAGGCTGGAATTTCACAATAAACTGGCTTAGACACTGCGCCTGTGTTGGTCGCTTCCTAATTTTTGTGTGTGCGTGCTAATTCGTGTCGATTTGCTACCACTTGCTGTCTATTAGGCGTATGACCTAATTTGTACGGGTTTTTTTCTCTGAATGTAAAATTATCTTTGAGATATAGAAAAAGGTTTCAGAACATGAAACGACAAGTCTACGTGATTTACGCAACCCCTGAGAAAAGCAGAGTTTTAAGATGGTAACTGATAAGCAGCACATTCGATGGCGCTGCGTTCTGTACGAATTTAAACAAGGAAAAAGTACTTTTCAAGTCCAGGGCAATTCAGTTTGTAGTGTTTTTTGGTGCTGCCGACGTTGTGTCTTATGAAACGTGTAATTGTAGGTATAAACGTTTCGTTAGTAGTGGTGATATTGATTTTAGTGGTCAGCCTCGCCACAGACAGCAGCCTCAAAAGTTTGAAGATGCGGAAATGCGTGCTCTACTGCATTAAAACTCAACGCAGACGCAAAAGGAGCGTGCAGCAGCTCAGTGAGGAGTCGGCTAAACACCTATTTCCCAGCGTTTGCACCCAGTCGATAAAGTCAAAAACTTGGAAGTTGGTGGGTTGCTCACATGCATTGATCGAACACAACCTACTTCAACAAACAAACACATGCCTTTCACTGTTCGCCCGCTGGCAACAAACTACGGACCCTTTGTACTGGGTAATGAAAAGCCTTTTTTTACTCTAGAGGTCCAAGCATAAAAGACAAAGGTGAACCCTAAGCAATCCAGTACAACGACGCCGAAACAAGGCATCCATTTGGAGATGGTTCTACTGTGTATTTGGTAAGACATGAAGGGTGTAATTTGCAAACTTCCGGAAACTTGTCAGACGATGTGCATAAATTCGTCGATGAGTTTAGGGCCTCGAAGCCTACAAGTTTCTTTCGCGACGGCATCAGAACATTACCCGAGAAATGGCGCAAGGTCATGGAAAAGCGGTGGACAACATTTCCAAAAGTAAGTTCATTGTCCTCTACTTTTCTAAATTACATAAATTTGCTAAAAAATGTGTACAAAACAAAATATGCAGCGAATTGAGTGTTCGGTATTACCATCTCTGCGTGGTATTGGTTCTGCTAATCCGTCTGAACACGCAATCAGTTGAGCCTAATCACACAAACGCCATTGGCTTATACGCGCAGACGACAACACACCAAAGTCGGTCTATCAACTAACTAGTCGTGCCTCTGAAACATCTACATGGTTTATTCGAGGTCCTGTGAATCGTTATCAGTACTTTGTGGCCACAAAACAGCATTCGAGGCAAGTGGAAATCCCAAGTTTCAAAAAAGCGACATTTCACTTAAATCTGTTACCCTCGCTTGTACTTTTTCCAGATTTTTTTAGAAAGCACTTTCTTTTTTTGGAAAAAAGTTGTGCCTGATTTATTCCCCACAATTAGTTAGAGGTTGATTTGACAAAATCTGGAACACAAATTTTAGCCAAACCTGCTTCAGAGGCAGCAAAGGCACTGCCCTCCTCGATGCGCTTCAGAATCGGATGGAGGGTGATCTTCAGGGGCGCGTGGAGACGCAGTTCCGCCAAATTTTGATTGGCCCTCTGGACGCCTTTTCGAAGAGCCGTCTCCTGGCCAGCGTGGGTTCCTTCCAGAATTATACCTTGAAAGCACTAAAAGTGGTCATTTCTAAGCCACTGGCTCTGCTCCGGCATGGGATACCATTATTGAAAATCGATTAACTGGAGAATTTACCGCGCCAGCCAAGTGTGCGGATGAGTGAACGTCTGATAACAATAACCAATGCGAAGGGGATGAGTCATTGCCGCTGTCATATCAGTAAAGAGGGTTCACTTTGGCGCGATCGCTATTAATCCGCCACAGATTGTTACCTTAACAACGACGCGTATTCTATGAGATGCCTACACTGCTACAATCATCGGCTTTTAACAGCTGCCTCAGTAGCAGTCACGATTTTTAATTTAACGGCCAAATAAACCTATGTGCATAGTAATAATTCGCTCTAAGGAGAGGAGAGACGAACTAATCCCGGATCACGGTAAACACTCCAAGTCACAATCTGCACTTTGCAGCAAAATTTTTACGTGTAATGAATTTGAAAGCAGGGAATGTCGGAGTTGTGTTTACTGATATTTTAGTGCCTGCACCAATCAGACGACGTGACAGGCTTGAGAACATGCATCAAGCCGGGAAAACGCTACACTCACCTACATTTAGTTGGATGCTTTCAGCTGATATTGAGCAGATGGTTGCCAGCAGAAGCATACCCATCAAAGCCATCTGCATTTTGACCACTAAAAGGTAAAAAGAATGTCAGTTTTCTCGGGCTTTGCCAAAATAAACCAATTTGACATTCTTGACAATAGTCTTTGATTCGCCTATTTTAGTCAAAAACAGAGCAGGTTTGAACGGTAGGAAACTCTTTACACATGGCATACAAATCGATTACCTTTATTTGAGTCGATTGACCAATAGGAAACTGACCCAACCCTTGACCCAAACTCATCACACACTTTTGAAGTGGAAAAACTGTCCAAAGCCGTGTGTTAGTAGATGCACGGTGATACGGACAATTTTAACACACCGCTTCCATTTGCTGATAGTCCTTATCGATAAAACCATTAAAGACATAAATTTGGACATCTTCGAAGACCTAGTGCAGAATACATTGATTTCTTGAATACTAAGCGAATCTTTGAAGCAGAATTTACGAAGGTAATTCAAGAGAAATCTGCATTTGAGTGCATCCACCCTGAAGAAACAATGTTACCCATCAAGTTTAACCATAAACCCCAATGTACGTAATACGTGGCGTGTTTACGTTCAAAATCAGTGTCCTTTCCGGATCTCTTACATAGGAATGTTGCCAAGTCCTTGGATTCTTCCAATGGCAATTTCTGAGACATCACTGAGCAGTCGTTTGTCTCAAATGTTTAGCTGGAAAAACATTTTAAGGTGAAATTCTTGTTTAAATTTTATCATGCTTTGTGGTCTCCTCCTGTTGTTTTACTAATCTAATTCTCCTGCTCCGCGCTATTTTTAATTTGCTATGTATCATACCGATGTAAGCTGCTTTGCAGTTTTCAAGTCGTCGATTGTGGTTTATCTGTTTGATCGATGGGTTCAGGTTTTTGTAACGATGTGGTGTTTTTATTTTTATCTCCCGCTATCTTTTTAAAGTGATCGGATCAGCTGTGGGTGAAACTGTTCTTTTAAGAGTCATTCCTGGTGCCATGGTAACCGCAGTTGTATACTCAGAGGCACAACTAATCACAATTCCACCATGTTGGGACAGTGGTTAGAACAAAAATAGTGGATTAGACGATTTGATGCAAATGCTTGCCAGAGGATACGAAACTGACGGTCTTGGATAATGAAGGATTCCCTGTGGCTACAATCAAATTAGTAAAAAGTGACTAAACTACTTAGCGAAGGTTTGTAGACCACATTTAACTGAGCTACGGACAGGAACTGTCACCAAATTGAAAACATTTTCTTAAAGACTAACTTATCAATTTGATAAGTAAATTAGCAGCCCATAATTACATTAAAATAACAAATGAATGATCAAATTGTAACTCTTTTCTAAATAATCCAAACAAATTCGGGAATTGAACTACCTAGAAGTTTGAACCCATTGGCGAATCAATGCGTTTCGGTACGGGCATAGATTAGACGTCGCTCCTCACACGGTTTTAAAACTAGCTAATGTTTGCCTAACCTACAATCAATTAACGACACCATCGAAGCACTTCTGTTTGACAATAAGGAACTGGCATTTGTGGAAGCAGGAATGCACGGCTGACGGTGGCGTCATAGCCAACACAAAGTCCAACGTGGGAAGCAGGGTGCCTCGATTTAAACAAAACCTACTGGTACCTTGCCCACGTCATTAAACCAGCATATGGAGCACTTCATTCTGATGTTAGCTATTCTTGGTGAAGGCTCTTTTACATAGTTTCCGGCCCTAGGGAGGTTAATCTGACCAAACGAAATCCACCTGCTATGGCATTCCAGTGCCTTAAAAACCTGTTTGTTGAATCCAAGTACGTTATTGGTAAGTAACCTTCAGTGTCGCCAGACAAGCTATTCTTTGAGAATGTATAGAGTCACTCATTTGATAATTTCCGAAAAGAACCCAAATATCACTGTAATACGAGATGCATTCAAAATTTTCCAAACTCTCCACATGGCTTTCTAATTCATTCGACATACATCCGTTTCAACTGAACTACAGCAAGTATAAGGAATGCGAGGGTATGTAAATCGCTAATTAACTTAGAGAACTGTCGAAACAACCAGAGTACTTGATATTTTATGCAATTTTCTATTTGTCCGAACACTTTTACGCGCTTTTCCTTCCTCTAACAGGGAACTCTTTATTTTTCAGGTCGAGCGTTCTAGGTTTTGGGGGGGGAGGCAGCTAGGCATTCGTTTTTTTCCCCATTTTATCAATGAGATTTGAAACACACCGTGTGCCATGCAGACACGCCGCTTGCAGCATCAACGCTTTTTTCAACACGTGTGTTGCCAAACAAATAGCGCAATTGAATTTGCGGATAAATTTGCTTTAAGCTCTGGTGAAATCTGATCCCCCTTAAACCATGAAGCTGAAATATTCGCCAATTATGTCAAGAACGTGAAAGATACCATTAAACGTGTTTTGAGCGAATTGAATGATTGAAAGAAGTACAGAAGACCTGGAGTGTGAGGTTAGCGATGCGGTGAGGGTGCAGGAGATCGATTCACCACCGTGAGCTGTTTTCAATCGATTTTTGGATTTGATTACTTCACTTCTGTTGACACCTCACGTTGTGACTTCGTAATCTTGCACACACAAAGTACCAGGCTCTTTCAAGTCGGCTCACTTCACTGTTAAAACTCGACTGTCGTTCATGGTCATGTCCATTTTTTGATGGTTTGAGACCTCTTCGATGCATTCACTAAAACTCCGATGGAAAAAAAAGGTCTGATTTAAAGGTGGTTGTTGTTCCACTTCTCGCATCCGCCAGCGCTTGGAGTCGTTCAGACATTGTCCCCCTCCTGCCTCTTTAACTGACGGGAAATTGCCGATCTTACCGTGATTCTCAAGCAACCTCTCAAATACTGGATGGTATTGTTAATCGACAGGTAACAAGGCTTGGATAATGATTCTTGTCTTGATTTTCGACCCTCATCTCTCGTTTGGCTCACGGTAAACACAGCAGAGAACTATTAAAATAGTTGAGTGGTTGCAGTTAGACGAATATAACTCCTAAGCATTTAGACGTCCGCACTAGGTATTAAAAGCTGTCTGCTTCACTCCAAATGCCACGGTCTTCTTTACGGGCGGCAGTTCTTTGATTACGGCATTAAATTAGACCGTGGCTCTGAAAATGGCGCCAGTCGACCCCTCACTTTTCAGACAGACTAGTACAACTTAGACAAGACGTCTCACAATAATTTTTTTGAAAAAAAAAACATTGGTTAGATGACTGTTATTTTAATTGGCACTCAAAAATTAAGCAGGTCAATTTAAGTTTTCAAAACTTTTATATTAAATTTCTAGTTTTTTTTTGGCCAACTTAAGCTAAGTGCATATAACATCCAGACATGAATGTGCGTTAAGTTTTTACAGTACACAACGTGTTATTGTAAGCAAGCGCTAAATATGAAAGTATATTCAGTCCTACTTAGTCCTTTTGTTTTAATGATTGGCTACACGAATTGGATTCGTTGATACAATTCACCAATAAATAGCTTATCAGTGCAGTAGCGAAAATTGTTATAGAACTTCCAGAATGTTCCACATAGCTTTAACGATCACGTGCATGCAAGGTTCCCAAATGAACATTTGTCGGACAACAAATGCGGTTCAACCAAAGCACCACATCGTACAACCCCACGTGTGGTGGATACCGTAGCGCCTTTCGACATTTACATTTCAACGGTGTTCTGAAACGCTCCCAGCGTCCTTGTTTCGAAATAAAACGACGTCTTTTGAAAGAAGCGTTAGAAAATGGAGGGGCATGTTGATAGCCACCATTGTACACGAAAACAGTAAAAAAATCTCGTTTTAAATGTTATTCTTTGTTGACAAATTTGCGGAGCGACGCTGGTTGACGATTGGTCAACTGAGTAATTTCAAATCCGGTGGCACTGTTTGGTGTGGGAAAAGCCAGTGATGGAAATCCGGAAAGTATGTTCATTTGAGTATCCTACTGGCCATTAAGGACGCAGATCTTCTATTATACGGGTTCGATAACATCAGATTTAATAGAAGTGTGCACATAATGTACTCATTGTTCCCACAACAATGACCACATAGTTGTGTGCGCCAAGACGCTGCTATTGTCCACGAACTCAGAGATGTACTCAAAAGTTAGATTAAAACAAAAATTTGCATTTTTTTAAATTTCTGGTGGGAAGTTCTGAAATAGTTGCAATGCCACTCTTGCCACACAATCTAGCCATTTGAACATGCTGCACACTAACACAACCAATTAATTATTTGACACGAAAATTCAAATGTTATAATTATTTATAAGAGAATAACAGTGTCAATCAAAATTCGAGGAGGTGTCTAACCCATTTAGCTTACTTTTACATCTTTTATGATTACATTGAACAATCAAAAGGCAAATTTGCACATCCTTGTTGACATTAACTAATTTCACCTCAAATCAAGTGCGGCATTGATATTCTTGTCAAGTTTAACAAAAAAGCGATGGCTTTTTTGCATCCAAATGATCTGCAGCGGAGGTATTATTTTTAGAAATTTGCGCACTTGGGTGACAAATTGTCGCTTGACGCTGTCTTGCATGGGATTTAGTTTTTGTAGAGTCGCAAATAGTTGGATTAGGAGGAAACTACCCGACGCGACGTCCTGCTACTCGTATGTGTCAGTGATTGGCTCGAGGAACTAGTAGTTGAGACGCCCATGAATCCAATCCACATTCACCAATGAGTAGAGGTTAAGGTCTTTTCAAGGACTTGACTCCACAGAATCGATCAGGGCGTTTTCCTGGCTCTCTTCAACGCCACAACTGGACCTTGTTTAAGGTAGACCAGTTACGCCATCAGTCAATCGGCACTCTCCTTCGAAATGAACAGCCGCGTCGACTCTCATTACCTTCAACCTGCTCGTCCACCTTGGCCGATGCTGCCGGGGGATTCAACATACTCCATGATAACAATGTTTCGCCTGATTGAGATGTTTTACTCTGTCCACATCTCCCCCAATCACACCACTTAATTCCGTCACATCATCACCAAGGCCAGCCAATGAGAGGTCAAGGTCATCTACAGCCCTTATTTGGTTAGGCGCGTTTCGTATTATAGCTCAGCCTTTGGCTTTAACAGCAGAAGCTTTCTCTGTCACGGCCCTGAAATTTCGGGCTTGTGTTTGACAGAGGATTCGTACACTGGTTCTCCGAGGGTGCGCATATGGAATCCCCTGCCTCTCACAGTCTCACACCAAAACATTTACAAGTATGGGCAGGAAAGGAAGGTGTTACAACGACGATATCCTAGGGAACTTGATCAGATGATGTGCGGAGACCTCGCGTGACTTCACTGTGGACTGACTTTGCCAATATTTACGCAACAAAGTTCTGACCAATAAGACGAACAAACAAAATGGTTTTTGACAAACTAAAATTTGGTTTTGTGTGAAATTTTAAGCTCTCATGAACTCGTTAAGTTTGCTTTGTACTAACTTAAAGCTTTCTGGGCGCTTGCCTTCATAAATGTGGCAAAATGAAGAGAAGTCGTGTGCATTAATTACGCATTATATTCAGATTTTTATCACATTTGCGTGCAGCAAATATTCACTGCCTTTCGTACAACTAAAGGCAGCTACGATGCTGTAGAAATGGTCGTTGTTATTTGAACACTACGAAGTCACGCTGAGGTGTTTAGCCTTTTGACCCAATCAGGAGGTCGATATGACCCCGAAGTGACCCCTACACGGACCAATCCTGAACTAGTGCGGAATTTCAAAAAGAATGTGTCAGACGGGATACGGGGTTCAAGATACACCCATCATTCTGTAATGGAGTCTCTCTGGTGAACCCTCCTTGACTTGTTATAAAAGCACAGTAAATAAAAAGCCTCTCTCAGAGTATACAAACAGCCATCAAACAATTCTTAACATCTTACTCTATCCGACATATTAAATTACTCACTTAATTCGTAGACCCAATCTACCTGGCAAGCCTGAGTTCGCTAACTAACAGACACATCCTGAAGTCTGCTATAACTGGGAATCGTGCATGAGAACTTGGCAAGGTGGAGACATGTGTACCTCAAAATGTTTGCTTTTTTAGTCATGAACTTAGCTTAAACAACAAAAGCTTAAAAACTAGCTTAGGGACTTGAAGCAATCGAAAAACAATTAAAATGGCCCGGCATTAAAAAATTTGATACTGGTTGAGGGTTCGATTTGTACTCCAACGATACCAGTGTATTAAAACAAGGGATAAATCAATACTAACGGGTAAATGTTACATTTGATGCTCACGAAGACATTTTAGTTTAGTGGTGGCAAGATTCTGAGCATTTGTACTAAGTCTCGTGTCACGGATGGATCTACAGTGCGTTTTCATACCGGCAAATGGCATCGTTTATCATTGTAGTTCAGAAATCACGAATATAAAACGGATACTTGAGCAATAAGCTCTCTGGAAAGCTGAGAGATTTTATCACCTTCTATCAACAGATTACCCATTATTTCAGAGTATAGTTCATTTCGGAAACATAATGTAAATTTGTAGTTAGTTTTAAAAACGACGACCTCTCTACATTCTCGAAAGGAATCACAACTCAATTCTGCATCGGATAATGCTTTCTGTAGGGTATTCCTTAAATGCTTCCCGCTGTCTGACAAGTCCACAAAATGTGCAGAGGAATTAACTATTCCGATACGAATTATCGCCGACTGCAAAATGCCCTTTTTTCACGCTTCGACCACCGATCCAAGTGACTTCCGATCAGTTGACAAGAAGTCTAAGTGAAGTTTTTTTTAATAAGGCTTTCTAAAACACACAATTCGCCGCCTCTTGTGACGCACACAATAAAGTGATTCACCGTTAGTTAAAACCGCGGTAGATAAGGGCACCGGATGATTTGATTTGAAAACATGGCCGTTTTACGTTGGTTTATGAGCATTCTGTATAAGAAACCTGGTAGGTGGCGTGATATTTGAATTCACGCCTCCTGGAAGTTTACCTGTCATTGCACGTCTGGCGCACGCAAACAACCAATTAGCCGGGAAAAAAAATAATACTTACGTAAGGTTAGTTAAATTGGCGTGGTCTGACCACGTGCCGCCGCGCATATAACAAGTCCCGTAGGTACACACGAAAGGCGCCGGGCAAATGCACGACGCGTGGGTGGGGAGACCATGATGCGTTCCCGACCCGCTGATCGAGTGTGCGTGCGTGCGTGCGTGCGCCCTCGCTCTGACGTGACTGCATGCACGCAGGTTAGACCAATCAAATCCCACTCAGTGGACCAATCACCGATGGCCGAAAGTTCGACGCGGAAGATAACTTTTCGCTAGGCCTGTTTCACATTGTGTTGTCCCAAGCGCAGACAACCTGGTGAATGGCGTGTGCCTGTTGGTCGAAACGTGGGACGTTTGACTACGGCTTTAAAAATGACATTTATACATTGACACATTGTGCCACGTAAACGTAAACCCTTTACCTATGAAGGCTTCATGTACCAGCCTTTGGTGTCCAAAGCATTTATTCACAACTGACAGTATGTCATCCACGCAATCTCTATCACCAGTCTAAAAGTGCTGGTATTTGCTGGAAAAGTTCTTTTAATTCACCACTGGATGAACAACAGGAGTATATCATCTTAACGTTGGATGCCAACGTGAGGTGGTTGTGTAACAAATCACTTGTACCATTCCATTTTATTGGTACGCACTGTGCAGGAACGTGGGCTTCCCATTAGCTGTTAATTTTCGTCCCTGTAGAATGGAATTTGGCGCGTTTTAAGCCTCCTGTTCGACTTGTGGAGCACGTAACCAATCAACGTGTGCCCTTGTTCTTGTAATGCGAATACGATTGGCTAAAACGCGTCATGCTCGTGTCTAATGGACATATATATGGGTATAAACCAAACTTTGCTATGATGACAAAGACGATTTGTGAAAATTGTATCCAGTTGTAATTAATTCACTGGTGAATTTTTGTGGTGCTTCGAAAAGATATTGTCAGACAGAAAAATCAGTTCTGAATATTAAAGAACAGAGTAATAAACGATTACCCGTTTACATCAAGCTCGTACTGGCTTCTAATTCAAATACGAATCGGTTCCATTTAACTTGATTCATTTTGGACTTTGAAAGAATTGCCCAAACAAGCTTTTATGCCACGGATTTACTATTTGGGAATATCACTGGTTAATACGCGTAAAACTGGAATAAATTTCAAATTTCAACACTCACCATTCCCTTCAATCAAAATCCCAGATTGGTTAAACTTTTTCGCTTTTCACAATACACCAATTCGATGTATTTTCAGTTAATTTACTCACGATGTGACTACTGGCAAACCTTGGTTTTGTGATTTCTGGTAAGTGTTTGAAAGTTCCGCGAATTCTTACAGCCATTTGTGGTAAAATCAATCTTTTAAAGATGCTTTGCCGATTCTCACCTAACCTCAAAAACCTATCGTCACGTGACTCCCTCGCGTCTTCGCACGCAGCAGCAGCAATGGCTAACTCGAGCGTAGCGCGAGTAGAAAAATCGATAATTTTCAACTCCACATACGTAAGTAGCAGCCCAAATAGCTCGCTAATGTTGGTGGCTTGAGTTTATGCCGTTTGGGCTGAACCAGTCACAATCTGACGAGAAACCTAGCAGTTCAGGGAAAAAAACTAGACGCGCCCTATCCTCCCACCAGAGAGAGATCACAGCCAAGAAAATTCAAGTTGAAAGAGCGCTGGGGTTTGAACTGGGAGAGATTTGGGGTTGTGCCTGCAAGAAGATTCAAGGAAGTTTGGAACTAGCTACCAATAAGGACGTTACTGAATCGCGTGAAAAGCTCGATTCCTTGATTAATCTTCTGAAATTAGACGCTTTCTCAGCACGTAACCCACCATTCCAGCATTTCGCTTCATTAAGGCCATTCTGTCCCAAAACTACAATGAGTTCTCGAGGTCGTACAGGTCAAAGAAAACGTCGACAAACCAGAGCTCAAGGAAATCAAGAGGTCAACGAGAACACAAAAGGACCTGGGAATGAGGCGCAGCACAAACTCAGTCCCAATTCTGATTTACCATCTCAAAATAATTTTTCCAACAACGACGGGAATCCAGATCAACCAGTTAATCGAAAGAAGACTGTCAGTGCCCCAAAACGTCCTAAACGTCACTCTAAGAAAATCCTCCAATTTCCGGGAAAGTCACAGGGGTCTAAGCGTACTGAAAACCAATCAAAACTCCAAGGAGACAGTACCACAACAACTGAGGCCACCAAGCACCTCCCTCACCAGGAACACGGGTCCGGTGAATCGAAGCAAAGCCCGGACGCTAACAAAATTGGCAACGATGAAACACGACACGTTGATCCACTCGGATCACTGACTTCGCCGTCCCAAGAAAATTTGTTATTTGATAAACGAAAAGTCGTTAAAAGGAGTCTCAGATTGGATCTAACACCAGCAAAAATCGTCAAAGAATTGACCAAACTGGAGTCCGTAGAGGCATTTTTAACCAAAATGAGTAATGTTTATGAGTCAACTGATTGGTTTTCTCATCACAGTTCTACGAGTCTTCTCTATATACCTGATGAAATCACTTCTTTCAAAGATGTGGTGTGTCCGGGACCTCTCAAGGTAACTTCCAGGATGATTTGCAAGAGCTGGCTTTTGTCCACAGAGCCTCCACCTAACACAGGCAAAATTGTCGAATTCGTGGAAAATTTCTATCGTCTAACTGACTTCAAAGATGGCACTCAAGACTTAGCTTTCATTGATATCGTCAAACCAGAAGTCGTGTTGGCATCTTCAGGATCTGATCTAGAATTGAGCTATTCCATTTGTTACTCCATAACGCCTGCTGAAATAATTAATGCCAGTCACCTGCCAGAACTCGGGTTGGTGTCCAAATCCGACAGTGCAAAACCCTCATTGAAGATCGAAGACAAGTTGACCGAGGTGAAACTGCAACAACAGAGAATAACTTATCCAGAACTCTACTGCTCTGTGAATTTCGTGGAAGAGAGTGAGCCCTGTCTACCAGAACAGCCCGGACATAACAACCTCTCTCTGTGTGGCGACTTAGGCTCGCCCATTGGAGAAAACCCGAGTTTGTCGTTAAAACAGGCCTACAACATTGTCGCCCCATCGATAAAGCCGCCACTACTGATTTGCGATCCCTCTGTGCCAACAGACCAGGACGTCTCTTCTGCTTTGCTGACTGAAAACTCCAGTATTAGTGAAATACCACCCGCCTCGAATGCCGCCACCTCGGAACCGACAAGCCACCAGCACGCGTCTTGCCAAACTACCAGAAGCTGCCGCCCTACTCAAGCCGAGATACGGAGAATGAGTGCTCTCCTCTTTGTGGGTAACTGTCTCGTCTTGTCCGCCGTCTTCCTAGCGAAGGGCTTCGACTCCACCTTGGGACAGGGCGACTGGGCATCGATTGGTGGGGCCGCTTCAGCCCTCTTGACCTTCGTGTCGCTGTCTTTCTGCAGACGACCCAGTGCCCGTTAGACTGGTTGATAAACTCTTATTCTCATTGGCATGTTATTTGAGAAATGGATAAAAAAATTCTTGTCGGCTAATGCATTTTCACCAGATAAATTCTTACGATTCCTCAGTGCGCCAGGACCGCGTTTAAATGACCCAAGCACCTCAATAAAGCTTGTGAATACCAGGGAATTTGCAAAGGCTGCAGGGTTTTTAATGGTGCACACATTTTGGGGTAGTTAGTTACCTGGGTAGCCACGTAACGGGTGCCGTATTTACATAACCTTCACATTCATCTCGTTCCCAACTTTATGTCAGGTTTCTGGTCAAACATGTTCCTGCTGTAACCTAAAACAGAGCTCGTACAGAGTGTTTATTTGATATGTTGTGTGTCCCGGCATGTGGTCTTGCTTTGGCCTGTTTAAAGAAATCGGGTACCCGAGACAAGAAGACAAGCGATGGCAGAAGCACTACCGTTTACCACAGAGTTCAACCTGGTTGACTGCCTCGCCACTACGCATGCAAATGCAGTGTCTGGCTAAATGGGTTTGTTAATCAGCGTAAAAGTAGAAATGACTGAACGGGTAGCGTGGTGAAGGTTCATACAGGGTGTGAATAAGTTGGTGGCGTAGCAAAATCGATATTGACGCTGTGACAAGAGGGTCATTGTGGTGGTGAATGCCACGACCGAATTAATCGATGTTACACAGCACTACTCGCTGCAAGGACATCGTGAATTGCTTAGAAAGCATTATGGCCTGTTTCCCCTTTAATTTTAATTTGTGCAAGCTTACTCATGACTTTCTTTACCTTGAAGCAAATTCTTGCACAATTAGGATATCTATCTTAGCAAATCAACCACATCGGGGTGCTTATTCGTGACTGGGCTGCACAACATCAAAAATACGCAGCTGGTTATAACTTCCCGAGTGAAATTCGACTTTAAGAGATGAACAGCTGTGTGGTACACAAAATTGCTGCCTGCGTTTGAAAAGATTTCCGCGGAATGAACTTGCATGACGAAAGCTTAAAAATTGCTTTCCTGATGCAATCGTGGTATTTCACTAACTATGCATTCAATGTCGTGTGAATTGTTTCCAAAGGTAGTCACTGGTGGAGTGAATTTTTGGCTTAAGCACATCAGTCCTGCACAGAGGGGACATCTTGGGAAGGTGTCCTTTCGTTAGATGGAGCTGGCTCGAATCTTTGTCCAAAAAAGCATCAATTAACATGTGACTTTGCCTTGTCCATTTATCTAACGGTTTAAATCTTTGTAAGGGTGGATTGAAAATATGGTTAGCCGAAATAGTCATCAATATCGGGCCAGGTTTAAGGCTGTGGCAATGCTGAAAGCCCGCCATTCCACAGCCAATGAGTTTCTGCCCAAACTGCTGCTATAGAGGGATCGTTAAAATGACTTTTGTTTAAAATGATAAAAACGAGGTTAAATTTTCGTCGTGTAATGTTACAGGAGCTTAAACGGAGGTGAGTGCTGGACCTGCAACAAAAAAATATTCAAGATGATTCTTTGGGTCGTGTTCAAGTTTTTATGGTTGCTACGACGCGGTTTAGTTGTTACCAGTAAGCTCACACCAAGTTAAACGACGCGCTTCTCTCCGAGTGGCCCTCTGGAGTTGATAATGACTTTATCCCAGATATGGTGCAAAACAATTACCATGGATTACCACTGAAAGCATGACTGTGAGGCTACATTTAGACAATTCGATTACATTTTACCGTTTAAAACAACTTGGTTGCACTTAGAAGATTGAAATATGGGTACCACGTATGTTAATTAGAACACCTGAGTCCGGTAAAACGGATCAGGCCTAATTGACCAATCAAAAGCCAGGACCGTACTTCAGGAGCCATCCTCCATCATGGCTGCCGCGCTCATTATTTAGTTATGTTTATCTGTCCTTGCCTCCAAATGGCTGCTGACCTTCGAATTAAGCCATTCAAACACTCAAAGACAGAGGATTGGTTGAACTCGGCGTGCTCCAATGTCTGCACCCAAGCATAGCATTATAGCTAACAGAACGAACAAACTAGATCGTATTTCCACGGCCATCTCTTCTCTTGTTCCTGGATCAAGTCATTAACAAGAATGGCATAAAATGGGTATTCTGTGTAACAAAATGTTAGGAGAACGAAACCGGAAGTATGGAAACGTAAGAGCAGAATTAAAGACAGAGGTTGAGTTGATAAATTGGTTAAAAATGCTGTCATGTACCTGGTAGAAAAAATTTCGATGAATCAATTTGCTGAAATTCGAGCAAAATAATCCTAATCGGAAAAATTTAAAAGTCATTATTTTTCGTCATTTCATCGGTGCTAGGCGACATGTCGCGCAAAAGACATTGCAAACACTAAGGGGGCTAATAGTTGATGCCTTTTAGCTACACCAGCCGTAATCTGAAGACCAAAAAAATAGAATCAATCAAAAACATCTTGCATAACTTTATTTAATAGAAGAACCCACGTATTTTCAATCAGGAGGGAATGTCTAATTTGCAAAACGCTTGGAGGAAATAATGGAGAGTGCATTACTCATAAATCCTTTTTTAATTGAAAAGAGAAGAGTTTGTCTTCAAATCGGGAGCAAAGTACTTTAACCGCCCAATATATTTATTGACACTTTTGGTTTTGTTTGACTGACTTAAAATGCATACAATACGTTAGGTAGAGCACAGTTAGCCACCTCAGTAAAAAATGTGCGGCCACTAACCAGAACTCAGTACTCATTTTCAGAATAAATTTGAAGTCTTTGTAATTAGTTCGCATTTTACCTATTGATGTTCTTTTTATCCCTTTTTCAAATTGATTAAATTAAATATCACACTTTTTTGTATTTGGTAGAACTTGGACACTCCTGTCGAGTGTTGTAACTTTTGAAGATATTCATATTGCCTGACCGTAGACAAACAACTGCCAAGTTATTCCTACCACAGCAATTGCACCTTAATTTTTCATTTTTGATATTATTATAGCTATTTATAGTAATGACAATGATTCTTGCTGAGTTCATAAACTAAGGAACAGAGTTGCCGAGGTAGAACATTCATAAGGAGTTTCCTGAGGAGTCCCGAAGTCAATGCGACAAATGCTTAACCACAAACGCAACAAAGTTCTCAAATGTTTTTTTGCTCTCATTTACGGAAAATGGAAATGCATGTGAAAATGGGTGTCAGGAGCATAACGACGAAGGACTAAAAGTGGGTTCTTTTTAAGATAATTGCCGAAGATAGCACTTGTATGAGTATGTGTGCCTAATCAGCCCTGAAATGCGAGTTTAAATTTACGTTGATTTTTCACTCATTGGAACACACTAAATTAGATTATACACGAAAACGCAATATTTCCCTAAAAAAGGCGGTTTTGCATTAAGAAAAATGGATTAAGGGTTAAAGAGAATTGAGATCAAGGAGACATAAAATATGCCTATGTATAATAACGAAATAATATGTAACATCTAACAAGTTATCAGGAAAAATGCAAAAAGGCATAGGCCGTTTTGTTACCCCCAAACCTCACTTAGGAACAATGGTGAATAAGTTATGAGAAGTCTCCTGCTCTGATAGCATCAGCCAGTAAATTATTTAGAACCTTTAATAACCATGATGTTAAACGCAGGCAACTGAATGGTATTTTTAATGTTAAATAATTCTGAAATTGTTTTTTTCAAATCCCGGATATTTGGGTATCACAAAAATTTTATGTTTGCAGCTTTCGGATTCAAAATGTGACGTTGTGCATAACTTTAGGACCTTCATTTGAAGATTGTGTAAAACACTTCATCTTTATTTCAAATAAACTTGCCAAATATCAAATAAGCTGAAATATAAAATTTATCTTTAAATGTCACCGTCAAATGTCATAAGTACCTGCATGATACCTAGCAATCAGCTGCTGCAATACTACTTCGGCTCCTCCATGGTATTAGTGATCACGCACTTCCGAAATTTACTCAATAAATCTCCTCTACTTTTAGTAGAAATTTTATTAACATTACATCTGAGGATTTTAAATTGTTCTATTCATTTACTTTTTCACTTTGTTCCTGTATGACAGTGATGAACTGATATAATTACCTAACGTTAGTATTTACCCAGCAATATTTATAAATAATGTACTTCAAATACACTAAACCATGACCAATGATATAAATTCAGCCTGATAGAAGTGCTATTAGCGAATGGGAATTGTGGCGCTTCGTTTAAGCCTCTGCCAATGTCTCAGGTTGAAGTTTGTGGCAGTGATGTTGTTCGACTCATGGCTGATCTCAAAGACTGGGAGAAGCTTTTCGTTCAGTTTGAATGTGTTCTTACGTGGGAAAAGCCTCTAGTCTTGCTTTATACTTTCATATCAATAACGGTATTTTACGCTTTCCTTTGGTTGTTTGAACCGCCTCTTCTTGTATCACTTGGATGTCTCACTTTAACCTTCAGTCTTTGGTTTTACTTTGGTCCTAAATTCGCGCTGAAGTATGTAATTTTATGAAGTACCTAATCCTTTAAGATTGCTCCCCACTGTACCCCTGGCTGAACATAATCAGAGATATCGCGCATTCTGTCGGCGGATCCTGCGCGCGCGTCGATTATTCATCCTCATTTTTCAACATCTATCCAACCTACGAAAACAGAGACCGTATATCTACACCGTTGTTTGTTTAAGTGCCATCGTAACCGCAGAAATACTGACCTACAATTACGACGGGATATTGATCGCGTACATCCTAACTATCTGTGCATTGCTGACCCCTGGAATCCGCCATACTGGAGTTATTAGGGTGAATTGGCTCAAACCTTTAGCCTTTATTTATTATACAATCTTAGGCTTGTTTTACGTACTATACGCTCTGTATTATGGTTTTCTTTCTGGCTCAAATAACCTTAACCGAGCTCTTCATAACCTAAGCCCTACCGCATAATCTGTTTTGCATTTGAGTCCTGCCTCATTTTTGGAATCAGGTCAGAAAACGAGCAACCTCAAATCTGCCGAACGCTGCGTAACTATATTCTATTAGGCGTTATTTTTATTGTCAGCCACACCGTCAGACTGCTGTAAGCCCTGTAATTTCCGAATTTAAGTGACCTTAAAATTGGAATTTCTGACACTGTCGTCACCCGCAGCCTACTAAATTGCAGCTCTGAATTATCTCTTGGATTTTCTGAATTGCTAGCTATTTAGTTACACAAAACAACAACTGACTTTGGTTCCTCGTTTTGCTCGCCGAAAAAATGCATGGCGTTTTGGCATGCGTGAGCTCATTTTCCCACCAAACTGCCTTCTGCTACCTCTTTTAAATATCTTACACGTTCTGCTTGGACCTGCTTCCGAAACTGGTTTTGTCCTTCAATCCTTTTGCAGATATTCTACCTCGTAGTAAAGAAATCGCTTCGATTTATCTGGCGCATCATCTCCCAACTGATCCTCTTCCTGTACAGACTCATTCCCGCGACTAGTCGGGACTCAGGCCAACTTACGGAAGGCGCCGCTATGACCAAATAACCACTTACCCCCCTACTTTCTTACGCTAACTTGAGCATTTTGCCTTCACTTTCTTGTACTTTTTTCTCCAAGGGCTAATTAGACGCCGTAAAATTGCCTCAGTCCTCGAAAAGTGCAGCAGCCTTGACGAGTTTTTGTTGTATGCTATATTTTAGGCAAATTCGGTAATGTACACAAGAAGTGGGGCTGATTTATGAAAAATTGGTTTACTCATGGTTGTGGTGGTGGGGATCAGGCGATGGATAAATGCGTTGACAAAATGAATCTGGCAGGCGCTGTCTACAGTCCTCCATCTTTTTTTGTTGTCTGAAATTAAAAAAACGGTTAGGCATTGCCTGGCATCGCTTAAGTCTTAGGCCAATTTCATGTGGGCTTACGTAGTACGAAGTCGTGAGTTTCTGCTGACCAATGTTGTTCACTACTTGTCTTCGTGCCTTTGGGTAGAAATGTTGTGTTGGCAGCGTTCCAACACTGTCGGACATCGTCATGTCTGGCATTGGTGCCGGTATAATCCGTCCGACTTCGCCAAGGTCAGACGACGGCGTCATCACCTGCACAAAGAAGCAATTGATGCTGTTATGCTTTGTGTACTGAAATCAAATAAGTAGGTGGGAATGGGTGGGCTTACTAGGTCGTGCAGCGACTCAAACCTGATGACGGGCGCGTCGTGATGCGGGGATTGTGGGTTGTAGTAGTAGTGGGTGGGGAGCTGGGTGACCTCTAGGGGCACCAAAACTGCCGCCGACTTAAACTCTTCACTCGAGGGCAAGCCATCATCGCAGGGGTGCGCGCCCATTGGATGCCTGAGGATGCCCGTCGTGAGATCACCATCGGGCGAGTCAACAGCAAAGTGATTCCTTGAGCGAGAAAAGTAGTGGTGATTGTTGGTATTGTTGTGGTGAAGATTGTCCGTCACAATCAAGGTGTCGGGCGGTGAAGTTGTCGTGGACTTCATCGTTTCCCCGGTAACTCCACGACCTTTGGATCCATTGGCGTTGAATTTGCTTGTGGGGCTTTTTGGCAAGCACATGGTCTTCAAGAACAAGTGCAGGAGGTTCCGATTTTCCTACAAATTAACCAACATCACAGATAACATACTGTCCCGGTAGC
Source organism: Mesocestoides corti (assembly GCA_900604375.1). Lineage (NCBI taxonomy): Eukaryota > Metazoa > Platyhelminthes > Cestoda > Cyclophyllidea > Mesocestoididae > Mesocestoides > Mesocestoides corti. The sequence goes on from UXSR01005719.1 coordinate 34,274, forward strand.
GTCGAAAGTGCCTCATGAACCAACGCCAAACTCCATTTTAGACAGATTGAAACTAACAATTTAAGAATTAGTCTGCCAATAATTCCTGGCGCGCAGCCTGAATGGAATTTGAATTTTAAGAAAATCACATATTGGCCTTTTCATTTTATGCCAATCGGGAGTGCGCGTTCAAACAACTTCAGGTCGATGTGCTGAAAGAGCCTCCACGATCATTGGCCCACGTTCAGTCGGTTGTAGATCAGAAATTGCACTGGGACAGCCAGTGCGTAGCTCTGGTATAAGCCGACATTCACAAAACCCAACCACAAAGACGACTAGGAAGACGTAAATCGATTATTCACCAACAATATGATCAAAAATGTTAATCGTAGTCGATGCACGTCAGTCGACCAATCGGATGTGTGCACAAGTAACTCGCAGCCAATGAGAACATCGACCATGAGCATACATCGCCAACACAAGCAAGCGTGTCCGAATTCATCACGTAAACTAATGAGGTGATACTTCGCTCCTGACCACTATGACGTACTGAAAATATTCGTGCCTCCGTCATCAGATCGTGTTTTGTCAGACGCACTCAATCAAGCGATTTCACTCTTCAACAAGATTGCTCCCGCAGCAAACGATTGTCATGAGTGTTTCCATCAAGACACGTACTTACAAAGCATTACCCTACAGACACTTCAACGTAATTGCATCTTGTATGGCTTTTTTTGCATTTCAGGACCTCAAGAACTACGGAGCGTCCATAACCATCGTGAATTACGTCTGTTCTGTCGTCACCGTGATTGC
>UXSR01005720.1:648-35024 GCA_900604375.1 Mesocestoides corti
GTCCATGTCCTTCTCTGGTTGGCTGCCTTCCATTCCCGCATGCCATTGGATCGCAGAGAGACACGGGATTGGCTGAGGCCAGGTGACCCAACATGTCTGCGCCCTAATCCGACGCCACACCACACCACATCTACACTACCACTCAAGTTATTCTTAATTCCTTCTTGTTTGCTTGCTTAATTTAGTTTATTTGTGGATTTTTTAAAATAAATGCACGATTTATCTGTCTAATGTATGTTAGGTCTATCAATTAATTACCGTAAATTTGTTCAGGTAGTGATTGATGATTGGCCACTTCTTCATGATATCGTTACTAAACGCTTCCTGCATAACATATTCGAAACCTTTTTATCACTTATGGTTCTATAGCTTTTAAAACTTCGCACATGTATTCACGATTTTGATAGTCCTAGCAGTTACTCCACTTTTTATCTCGAGCTCTTTTTCTTGGTCCTTAAGTAATCTAGACGCCGACTGCATCCTTGCAAGTCGTTGAGAACCTCAGCATCCAGCTTCACGTTTTAGATTGTGGTGAAGTGAATGATCAATCCATGTCTAGCTTTTTTAAATGAAATCTAATATATTTCTAGCTAGTAGGTGCAATTTGTGCAACACGTTCTGGTTTTGGTCCCAGGAACAAATATCCAAATCTTTAGAATTTTTGTGTTTTAGTCCTCGTTAGCTGATTTCATTGTTCATTTCTTTTCATTTCAGCCATGTACAGTCGTCTTGTCCATTTGACTACAAATCCAGTGAGTGCCCTCGTAAGCTGTGAGCGATGTCTGCACAAAAGCATAACTGCCCGCAAATTATTTCCAATCCTCCCGTCTTCTTTTCCCTTGCGGATTCCATCGGCACAATTTATTAACAGGTGGCTTGTTAAAGATTCTAGCCATCGTGGTGTTTTCGGTTCACCTGAACCCAGAAGTTCTAAAAAAACCCCTCCCAAAAATGACTTGGCTGATATTCTTAAAGGCTACACGCCATCAGTTCAGTTACAGCTCGTCGAAGCCTATAGGCGCGGTATCCAGTCTTCGTCAGAAAATCAGCGCAAGACAAGTATAGTTCAGTCTATCACTACTCTAATACTGAGGCTGCTTATGTTTAGCCTGGTCACTGGTGTGCTGCTTTATTTGCTCAGGTCTTCGGATCGTGGCCTGGGCGGAGGGTTGCCAAAATTATTTGATTCAAGTGTGGCCACGTTTGCCGAAAATGTTGATGCGCGATTTTCAGATGTGCAGGGCGTACGTCTTTTTTTCTTAATCTGGCTAAATACCTGGACTGATTTTTTCTAAAATCCACGGAATCACCACTTTTATGTCTGCAGCCAAATTATGTCGACATAATAACTTATTTAAATTTTGATAAAACCTATACTTATTACCCCTATTTAGTAAAAGCGCTTTAGATCTTGTTGCTGCTTTTGAAAAAGCATCAACACACGTCGGTTATTACGTGTGGGAATACATATGTAGTGTGAATTCCGTACCACAACGGATGTTCTAAATGCCGAAAGAATCACTGAACCTACTCTTTTAGTACTGAATAGAAACTATTCTAATTTTGAGAATGTGTATTTCTGATAGGTATTTTGCCTATATGCTCCCCGAAATTCCAGTTTCTTGTGTTTAACATTGTAAACAATGTTACCAATAAATGAGTATGTTACCTATTAAATTGATGCGTTAGTCGACCGCAACTAAGCACTTGGCATGGTAATTCGTAGTTGCAATTTCCTTCTCATTATGCAGTGCGATGAAGTGAAGAAAGAGCTCGAAGACATTGTTCAGTTTTTACGCAATCCTGAAAAATTTAACAAACTTGGAGCAAAGCTACCAAAGGGTGTTCTTCTGGTCGGTCCACCTGGTGTAGGTAAAACGCTTCTTGCTCGCGCTGTGGCTGGCGAAGCTCAGGTATGTGTCATTTATGTCTTTCTTCAATGTCATTATTAACATTGGGCCTTTACAGCATGAAATGAAACCCATTGAGTGTGGTTATTTGTCATTTGTATCGCTATTCTTTCGTTTTGATTTTTTCATGTTGTAATGGAATAAGCACAAAACCTATCAGACTAGCCACGTCTTCATTTATCGATCATCGTTCTTTGGTACTAGTACAAGAACCGGTAGAGTCATCACAGACTCCTTAAGTAATAAAAAGTTCGATTTCATCAATTAGAGCAATGTATATCTATTTGTGTGAAGCGTTTTAATTTCAATCCAGCTCAACTATATTAGAATGGACTTTTTGGTGGAGCTTACCTAAGAGTGTCATTGTTGTTGCTTTAAGGTTCCCTTTCTCTACGTATCTGGAAGTAGTTTTGAGGAAGTTTTCGTTGGCATGGGTGCCTCTCGTGTTCGTCAACTGTTTGCTGCAGCCAAGGAGCACGCCCCTTGTCTAATCTTTGTTGATGAAATAGACTCTGTCGGTCGTTTTCGTTCCTCATCACCGCATCACCCCTACGCAAATCAGACTATCAACCAACTGCTAGCAGAGATGGATGGCTTCGAACCATCTGAAGGGATTATTGTTCTTGGAGCAACAAATCAGCGCGACGACCTTGACAAGGCACTTTTGAGACCAGGACGCTTCGACTTCCAAGTCTATGTGTCCCCACCTAGCTACGAGGTGAGTAATTACTATAATTATATAAACGGGGACCTGCAAATGTGCCATTCGACTCATTTTATTTCTTTGGACATTTATTACCACACTAATTCAATTTGTTATCCTTATAAGTCAACGCTCTGATAATGGGGAATTGTGTGTCTTCGGTCGTTGTACAATAATCATTAATAAGTGTCAACATAATCCACATTGTGGCCGTGTTGGTATGTTTTTGTTTACAAACTCTTCGTTTACTGTGGTCACTGCTTATGTGGAATTTTATGCCAGTGTGTTTGTAAACTGGGCGCAAGAAATTTAGCTTCACTTGTGCCATGCGAATAAATAAAGCCTCTTCTTTTGAAGCACTTTGTAGTTTTAGGGTGTAACTTAATGCTAAACATGTGGCACTAACATTAAATATGAAGAAGGATCCGCGCATTCTTCTGTTCCCATTGATGATGACATTATAACATGTGCATGTGGTTAAATTTTGTCTGGCAAGTTGTCATCCCTTTTACTGACAGACCACTTTTGGTTTTACACTTCCACCAACCTGAATTTACCAACTGGCTAAATTACGTTCGTGCAGAAAATGATTTGTCCCCTACATACCGTGTCTTTTTAGATTATCATTGATTACTTTTAGTTGGAAGTCTCATTAGTTATTTGTCTGATCTTTTAATGTTTTTTTCTGCTTTTAAATAATTCAGTTGACTGGAAGTGAGTTTTCGAAATAGTAATTCGTTATATTAGCTAAGCAAGTTCTCTACCTTTTGCGTTTTACACTAACCAAAGTTCGTGCTAGACAACTTCCGTTTTCCGTTATTGTGACACACTTTCTTCTTTCTTTCAAGGGTCGAATAGCTCTGTTTAATCTTTATCTAGCGAAGATCAGAGCAGCTGAAGATGTGGATGTAAATAAGCTGGCCCTGGGAACAGTAGGTTACACCGGCGCTGATATCCAGAATCTCGTTAATCAGGCTGCAATAACAGCTGGTTTGAGGGAGGACTCTGAAGTAACGATGGCTCACCTTTGGGACGCTCGCGACCGCCTGCTTATGGGGCCTGCCAAACGTCGACCGCTGGATGAAGAAAGCAACAAAGTGTCGGCATACCACGAGGCTGGTCACGCTTTAATGACACTATACACGTCCGACAGCATCCCTTTGCACAAGGTAAGACGCCACCATCGATCGCATGATTTCGTTTCCAACAGAGTATCGCATTCATGTCTTGTCCACCGCGCAAACACTGAACATTAGTGTATTTGAACTAGTTACGAAGTTCACTCGTGCCTCTAGGTGACCATTATTCCTCGTGGCGAGTCGGGCGGCCACACCAGTTTTTTGCAGGACAAAGACTCGAGCTTCTGGACCCGATCCCAGCTTATCGCTCAATTGGATGTGCTCATGGGGGGGCGTGTTGGTGAGGAGATGGTCTTCGGCCAGGATCGCGTAACCACTGGTGCTGGTGACGACTTTAAAGTGTGTTCAACTTTATTTAAAGATAGCAAGTTTGGCGATACATTTTCAATTAATATTAGTTATTAATTATCGGAATACCTTTTTAACCTTGATGCTTTGAATTCTTTAAGTAATCATGGCTTTCGATTAATCAAATCGGTCAATTTGCAGAACAGTGTTAGCCATCTAATGAATTCAGGATCAAAATCAAATTGTATTCTGTTGCACGTTCTGGTGGGAACTAAATTATTTGCACTAGACATGAACACACTAGTAAAAACTGCCTGCAAGTACACGAAACCTCTCCATGTTATTAGTCAAGACAGCTAGACTAGTTGTGACCAAGATTTCACTTGAGGTGCTGGAATCTCTTAAAGCGGTCTGGTGCTTATTTTCTGTTTTTATTTTCAGAAGGCTACTTCAATCGCAGAAAATATGGTTAGCCGTTTTGGCTTTTCGAAAAAACTCGGACCAAGGGTTTTTTCCGGCAGTCTCGAAGAAGGCCTCCAGCTCAGTCAAACGACTCGTGACGCCATTGACAGCGAAGTAGACGACCTTCTCAACGCATCGTTGACGCGTGCTCGTGAGGTGTTAACCAAGCATCGCTCGGAACATCAAATGCTGGCCGAAGCACTTCTTTATTTCGAAACTCTGAGCAGCGACCAGGTCCGCGACGTCCTGGCTGGTAAATTGAAGGTACCAAAGGGGCCACGACCCACTCCCTCTGCCTCCACGCCCACCTCCAAGGTACCACTCAAACCAACCCCTCAGTCAAACGCCGACACATAGAATGACCGGAACTCAAGTTACGAATGTGTGTGACCCTAGATCTTGCAGGTTAATTAAACCATACTCCGACAAAGCCTGATTTGTCACTAGTATTGAGTTGGCAATACTGCCTTTCGGCCAGCAACCTGCTTTATTGCCACTAGTGTTTACTGAGCCTTGGTCGCGTTACCAAACAGAGTGCGCTAGCACGAAGTCAGTATGAGCCTCCAGTCACGAGTTTCTGGTGGTTGAGTTAACCACTACCTTACAACCCTCTAGTTAACAACCTGCAAACAACCCGTAACCGCTCGAGAAGAAAAGCAAGAACGATGGTGGAATAACGATCTATATACATTTGGCCACCCAAGTCTTTTACATCACAGCGTGTGAGCGCATCTCGAACATCAACTCTAATCGACAGTCGATGACGTTCGATCAACTCGTGAATGAGCTTCACTCACGCTCGTTTTGCAAAAGTCCACTACAGTTTCATCTGCGAGATCACCTTCTCGAAAGCTGCGGATGCATTGAGGGAGCAAACAGCTGATTGAATCACCTAAACGAACCTGCAACCTTAAGCCGCTTCATACATCGAGTTCTAAACAGTCCTTATGAAACAAGAGAAGTTTAATATTTAGAGCTAGCGTAATTTAACTCGACCTCTTTGTGGCTCAGGTTACTAAACAATTTAAAACCAAGCATTTATATCTGCAAGGCCATTGTAAGAAAATTGGCAGTAGAGGAGAATTGGGTAAGTTTTTGAGTACAAATATCATGGAAAGCAAAGATGGAACTAGAAAGTACAAAAAAGCAAAATTTTCACAAAACACTACGCTCGGAATTCAGCCAGCAGCTGATAACTGTGGTTTCGAGGAAGGTCGAGATGGAATTTGACATGGGCCGCAAGTAACGCCGCTCCGACAGCCACTGATGATGTGATAAAAACCAGACGAATAGAATGGACAATCTTCTTTGTTTCAATATCCGGGGTGACACGATCTCTGAAACCTCGAAGTAGAAAAGGAAGTGGTGTGTAAAGTCGATATGTGGTCTGCTATGTTGTCGTACATAACGTCCCTGCCAAACACTTCAATTCACCAGTCACGCAATCACCACGTATAAGTAGTAACTTTAAAACCAATCAGATGATGGAACTCTTGGAAGCGACACAGCCATGTTACTCTCTTCGAATATGCGGAAACCCAGCGTCAGTCAGATGTATTTTTCGAGGCACAGTTGTTGAACCTTGGGCCAACATTTCGCGACACGGTACTTAAAAGCCCAATTTAATGTACTGTAATATTACCACGTGCAATCTTTGCTAAATGCAATTATTGATGACACCACCTTTACTCGTGACGCTTTCGTCAAGAACGATTTGATGCCGGCTTATCTTTAAACAAATGACAAACGAGACGCACCAAAATCGGTTAAAATTTAACAGGAGCACAGGGAACTGAAATTGCTTTTTATGCAACAAATTAAGCGAAGTTCGACGTTAATGAGAGCACAAAGGACCACTTGCCTGCCTCGAGAAGGTCCCAGCTATTAAAAACACCTCCTCTGCAAACAATATTGACACCTTCAGAGTTCATTCGCCAGGACTAAAATAAAAAAAACAATGGGGAGCATTATACGTTCATGTACGGAACACTTGCACAGTAATTTCGGTTAGTTTTACTATGTGTGACTTTGGAAATGGCATACTAGTCATTTCTAGTGAGAAAACAATGTGGCCTAGGTAGTTGGAACACTTTTCTATATGAATACGAGTTTGAATAACCAGAACCAAGTAACTGCACCGAAAATGGGAAGGGTGGCTAATTTGCCATTAAGTGTAGAAAGGCAGGGAGCCTTCATTAGACCGCGCGCTTGCCCATCCAAATGAAATTAAATTTGCAACCTCTACTTTAGTGACCCTGCATTAAAATTAGCTACAACAATTGTTGCCTACTATTGTGATCAGCAGTTCTGTGAATTTCCGAAAAAATCACTTGTCGAACTCCAATCAATATTTTGCGACCACTATATAGGTACAGATTTTGAAACATCACTAATTGAAAATAGCAAACGGTGGTATCGAATTTCAAAGTTATTACGACAGAAAGTAGAACTACAGAAACTACGTGGGGTAGAATTAACAACTGCTTCATAATACAAAGAAAAGTAAACCAAATGGCAAGTGACATCGTAATAATAAATAGGAGATTGAGTAAATTAGCAAATAATGATTTAAATGGTTAAATTAATTAATAAATACCAAATCTGCCTTTTGAAGAACTGCCATGACGTGAGCGCCAAGGAAAAAACCGGCTTCGTAGAAAACGTGGCGACAAAGAGCGTCTCCAGCACGAGCCACTGGTAGTGCACAGCAAAATGATCAATTGTAAAAGCACCAAGTGCGTCTTGCATTTTACCGTACATCGCAAAAAAAACTTACACTCGGCGATTTTTTGACATAATCCTGAATAGTAGTTCTTCTCGAAATGATAATGAGGTTCGAGCAGATCCACATTATGTCGCAAACCAAAATAATCAAAGATAGCCTTCTTCGCAGCACTGGTGTCGAACGATGTAAGAACGAGGCCCTCATCATCATCCAGATAGGTTTTAATCACGCGATGAGCAATCCAGAAAGCTGGTTGACGAGACGAAGAAAGAAAATCATATTGAAAACCCAAAATATGTTAGAATTTGAAACCCACGCACAAGATTGGAGTGATTGTGATAAAATTGCGGTAGGTTTATGTTTCGGTGCAAAAATGAAAATTGGAAAAACTTGTGTTCGAGTTTTCACTTTTTAAAACAAACTAACGCAACATTACTCACGAAACAAAGCAATTGTTTAATCAATGATACCTTCATAATATTTCCATTTTTTGACAAAAAACAAACCAACACGTGTTCTTGGTTTATTACCTTTAGCACGAAAAGAAACTAAGGACCAAAATATTTACATTTATTCGTTACGTTTAAACTGGGAATCGACGTTTATTTTCGCCACAAAAATTACAACCTAGCTAGATGCAGGATTATGAACTCGACTTTATTCTAGCATGATGCACGAACGCTAGCACCGCATCTCAAGCCCAGCACAGACTAACCCCTGCCGACATCAAGGAAGCGATGAATTAAGAACTCACCAGATCCTTCATCTCCAAGCATGTGACCATGACCGCCAACACCGTAGGCCGAGAGATTCTCGCGTATCAACTTGCAATTTGATCCCGTCCCAGCAATTAGCACTATACCACCTAATGGGTACAAAGTAGACACGAGATGTTACACTGGCATTTTAATAATATAGGGGTTTGTGCTTCCCTCAACCGTTTCAGCCTCCAGTGTGAAAAACCATTAATGCCTCCAACCGCCGGTCGTGCTAGAAAAGTACTGATGTGATCCATACCAATTCACGTCTGTCGCCTCTGACACCGTCACTCATGTCAGCACGTATAATCAAGCGCCTCTGCCTTTTATGCTACTCAAAACACGTATCTTATACATTTGCTACCCCAACAATCTTCATTTGTCAAGTCATTCCTAGTGACATTTAAGACTTGCAACGATTCATGATCCTGAATGCACATACACAGTACAAAAGCAAAGCTTAGCCAACTAACAATAATAAGGTGTCGCCGTCACCTCCCGTCTTCGTACTCTAACCAAATATCTGCATGACGTAATCGGGGAGCGATACAACCTAGCATCTCGGTGCGGTTTGAGAACCATGTGGTAAGTGCTTTGTAAAAGTAGTTCAGGAGAGCCAAACCAACGGCCAGATTCAAACAGTGAAAGTAAATGCCTAAAACCAAGCACTCAAAAGTCTCAAAAAGGCTGACGGGCGACAGCATGAAGCCTACAAAAATTTCAGCTTACTGACTAAACAGGCACCTCAAAGCCCCAACTTTTATTCCGTGTTCAGTTCTCAAAAAATTCTCCAAGCCGTGTTTAAAACAGAAAGCTCGCTTCAAGTGAACCCCAACCCATCAACAGGCTAGATGCGTAGCAGTAACCCTGTTGATTGAAGAAGCGATCAGTGCATGGGAATACAAACCAAAATATTCCAAGTCGACTGTAATCGCTCACTTGAATGCCTGAAGTAATGGTTTTTTTTATAAAAGACTAATAATAAAACATTATTGTGTCTAAGAGGGTTAACCGATATATTTAAGCACAAAATGAAAAAAAGCCATGTACATGCATACAGTGAGCACTGCAGAGGCGTCTCGATAAGTAAATAACCCACGAAGCCAACCTCACCTTTTTCAGTTACCGCAAACAAAGTGCCATAACAATCATTACAGGCATACAGTTGTTCGGCAAGAGCAGGTCGCACCTTTCGAAGCCCATTCTCGAAATCACGAGCATTTTCCTCCGAATCGATACCACTCAGTGCTAGACCCTGTGTTTGCAATTAAAAATTGAATATATTACCTAGCTAAATAAGACCCGCATGAATTTCAGTAATATAACTCAATTTCTCTCAGAGCACCATTATCGCTGTCTAAAAACGCCACGGCTCCATCCTAGTTGAATGGGACTATAGCAAGTCCTAATTTAACAATTACGGAGAAGTGTGGAAAGTCATACCACGCCATTTAACCAAATTTATAGACTATGATAAAGAAGCACGATTAGTGAACATTAGTGAGCTCGATATCTACATGTCGCCACATAAATTAGCACAAGTAGCATATCCAAAATAAAAACATTTCCGGAAGCAAAAGTACAAAAGTCGAAGTTCTCGCCTAGTGTTTCATACTATTTTCACATCACCATTGACCTAATCAGCACAACCGGCATTAAAGAAGTATCACGCACTGAAGTTTCGACAACCCCTTTTATTAAAATATATGACTGGTCCACTCCGGATACATTCCTAAGAACCAACTCGGTTTCAGGGCACAATCCAACTAGGAAACCAATTACTTCAGCAAAACAAGTTAATGCGTGAATATTCTGTGGCAATAGATAAACATCAGTTCTAGAAACCAATGTCCGATTGTTCATTTTTATAAAGTCTATAGCAAGAAAACCTCGAGGCCATGTATGCAGTCAATTCTGCCTTTTAAGTTTATTAATAAATTTTACATTACCATAAGCAGATAAGCCAAAACCGGATGGAACTTCAGCATTTATTCGCCACGAAAACACATAACCGAATTTACGAAAACTAGGTCTGTAGTTAAAAATAACATTTCGATTTAAATTTTTCATTAAAAATTCTGAACCGAACTTGAGTCTACCATTACAAAAGATAATGTTGAATAAACCATTCGTGAAGAAATTAATGAAGGGAAATATCAGAACTCCATGATGGGAATACGGAAATTAAGTTAGAAATGGTCAGCTACGACAAAACGATATAATTCTACAGGGTAACTTACAACGGCAAGGAGAAGTGTGTTGATAGGCAAATTGGCTTTCTTCAAGGCGGATTCAATCAGAAAAACAGTTCGTTCCACTGCTTTTTCAAGCCCAAGCGTCTACAAAGAAATTTACTTAAGAAAAAAACCACGCGCGATGTGGTGAGAAATCTCTAACAGAATTACCCATTGGTTGACATGCGGACCAACAACCTTAGAGCACTGCTTTCCATCATCCGAGATAATGGCAACTTCGGTTGAAGTTGAGCCTCTAGCAAAACACAGTCAAACAGAAAATACTGAAGTAAATAAAAAAACAGGCACAAACAAAGAGCGACTCGAATGTCAATTATCAGTTAAAAGAAATCCGGAAACACTAGGGTTAGTTACGCTAGGAGCAATACTCAAGTTCCCAATAATTCTGGCTATTTGAGACAAAACCCCGTCACGACGGTATCTGACCACAATCTGCAGGAGAATCAACGCGTTCGCATACATCAACATCTGAATCATTACCAAATACTGTTGTGCAATCACGCAACTGATAGTACTTCTAGAAGGGACATTAAAAGACATTGCGAAATACAACAATAATTGTCATTTAAAATGAACGTCAAAAAAATGAACACGAAAACACACCCCTCAACACCACAAAAATATCGCGCCATTTGGAAAAAATTTAAACAACAACTTTTGTGTATACAAAAGGACATTCATTTTTAGAATGAAGAAGGATGTAGGACTTAGTATTGAGATTGTTAATTAATTGTTAACGAAAAACACATCCAAAATTTCTCCAAAACTTCGACAACAATGGTCACGCGTTTTTAATTTGTAATTGAAAGAATCCATTAAAATATTTTATAACCTTTAGAGAGGTGTACAAAGGTTGAATACGAATTACTGACTGTATTTGGTGTCTTTTTACCCTAGTGTTTGGCATCACGCTTGAAATTCCAACAGATAAGTAATTGAACCCCTGTCATTATTGTAGAAATAAAAAACTATTCCAGTATGCTAATGACTGTATTGTGTTTTTTTTAAATAATTGGTGTAATATTAACAGTGCATTCGTGTGATTTGGTGTGTTTTTACTACCAGTATATTAAAATAGCAAAAATTGCCGTCTTCAATTATAATGATCGGTCGAATGCTAGCCTATTTGTGCTGGGTTCATTGCTTTTCATGAATTTGGGTTTTCTATATCACTGGTATTTGTGTATTAAGGTAACGTATTGTGCAAAATTGCACTGATACATATGTTTATTTATCAAATGCATCTAATTTTAGTTATAGAAACCATGATGGCTTAAATTCATAAGTGAATTCATTGTAATCCAAATGAGCTGAGGAGCTTAATGGCATGCTATGACCATGGTTGGTATATTATGACAGTTCAACTGAAAAATTTATTCACGGTATTTGCCATTTTTAAATAATTGGGGTTATTCTAATTATTTTGGTCTTTCTGCTTCAATTATGTCGTTGTGTCGTAAGTTCTAAAAGCGTAAAGAAACAGCAGTGACTATGTTTAATTATAAATAGGTCTTTTTCTAAACAATTTTTCTTGCAAGTAAAATAAGCTGGTTTTAATGTACCTCTGATCTAATGTTGGCAAAAAATTAAGTAAATGTTTGCTCGTTAGTCTATTTCATGGTCGAAAACCAGTAAAACGTGAAGTGCTTTTAAGAATTACTTTAATATTTTAGCAGCTGTTGAGCTTGAACTTAGAGTTATCGTTTAACATGTTCCATTTTATGAAGCGTTTCTCCTTTGTAGAAGACTGATTGTGGTATCATCTTTGAAAAAGCTTTGAGCCACCATTAATACAGCAAGATAATTTATCATGTTTAAAAAATGTCTTGAAACGTCTTGCAACCTCCAATCAAACACGAGTGACCTACTTAAGTGTTAGATAAAATTACTTTTCAGAAAAATGGTCGTAATGTATTCAAGTTTCATTTTGTAGCTCAGATTTCTTAGACCAAATTCAAAGGGTAAAGAAGATAAATAATGCTTACATGCGTCAAAATTTGATTATCATATCAACGAACTCCACACTTAAATTTAGGTAATTATGCAATCTCTAAGTTAGCACTTGTTTTGTGAAATGCATTGTTACACATCAGACTAAAGCAGATTTTACTCTAGTAGTTCAGAATGTTAAAAAGGCATTGGTTTACCGTCACTACTAATTATGCACTTGAGCCAGCTATCAATTATTGTAATCATAATATGATAATATTAACTCAGTAACTGTACTTTTGTCACGCGTCTATGTTCCTAATCGCAAGATCAGCAAACGAGTAATGCAAAGGCAATGCAGATAAAATAATTCCTTTGGTTTTTTAAAACTAATGTATTTATTAGAGACTCTAAAGTATTATTTCCAAATTGATTTTAATATTCCTCGGTGTCATTCGTTACAATGCTGAGCGCGAAAGCCATTGAAACCGCACATACAACAAATGGCTCTATTTTTGCTAAATATCAAACATATAACAAGGTTTACATAAGTAAAATAGCAATGTAGAGGTCTTTTTTTACGGAAATGAGCTTCGTAATTTTGACCATGAATTGATGTAATTTAGGTTGTCAAAAATTACATTTTGCAAGTTTTTTAACTACCCATAAATGTGTAAAAAAGGAAAAAAGTAAATAAACTGACAATCTGAGTAGCTGTTACTTCGTTTAAACATTTCGGTTTTATTATGGTACTGTTCACTAGGTCAATGGAGTTAACTTGATCGCTGTGTCCGTTTGTTGTTTTGGGTACCTCAATGAAGTCACTGTGTGGGTTGGTTATGTTATGTAAGTGACTATTTTGTTTTTTTTGTATGCAAGTGTCTCTTAATGCTACTTAATGAAAATTAGGTGCTTTTCGTTGAGTTTCGAATACTATATGTACTTTAGATACAGATGAGTGCTAAAATTTGTTTTTTTGACGGGGAGTATGCATGTAAAACTGCGAAACGGAAAAAATTCTTACGCTTTGGTGGTGTTTTTTCATAACAAATGTTAAAAAATTTATTTCTGTGCAACTTATATTTTGCAGCACTTGATAGCTGCTGATGACATTTTGGCTATTAGTAACCAAATGTTTTTGCTATTATTATTGGATTGATGTGAAAAATTAACCAGGGGCCTAAATGTTTGCGTAATGCTAATAATATTTTAGCCTGATATAGTCAGGTTGGTTACACAAGTACGTCCAATTTATCAAGCCAACTGTGACTGATAGTAATTAAAATAATGCGATATATTCTCTGTGCTGTTAAAATTGGAAAGAGCACATATATACTTATTTGATTATACCTGCGATCCTTCTCTGTTACGAGTTATCTTGTGGTTGTGTGCGTCCGCTTAGAGGGATGGTCTTATCCATTTACATGGCAAAATAGGTATTATTAAATATCTTTCCGTCTATGAGGGCTGTTATTTTATAGCCACCATTTGATTGCTGCAGCAGAAGCCATGTCCCTACATTTAGTTGACCTTGCCTGCCCATTCTGGTGTATCGGGCTTCTGATTTCTTTGGCTTTCCTATTGCTCTAAATATGGTATTTTGTCCGATTTATGTTTTATATCTTCACGAATTCTACTTCTTTAAGTTACCAAACATTTAAACTTACGTTTGGTATTAAAGACTTAATTTTTGCTAAAAAAAGATGAGCAGTAAAATGTAATCTGTCTTAGACTGTCAATTATTAATTAAGTTGACAATTTAATTTTATTCTGAAATTTGTTTTATAAATGGTGTTTAGCACATTTATAAAGTAGAGAAATATTCTCAAATATTTACAGTCCATCATAATGATGACTTGTATTATTTACCATAATAGAGTTGGCATTGTGTGCTAAGACTGTTCATGGTATTTGTTAAATTGATGCAATTTCAAATAACTGGTGTGATATCACAAAAATGAATATCGATTTAGGAGATGGTTCTGCCACTTTTATTTGATATGGTTGTTACTGCAATAAATGCAAAAAAATTGCTGTATAGAATGTTGAATAAAGTGTTTCATAACTATCTTTATCTTTTCCACAAATAACTAAGCAGTGCCTGAATTTTGTCCAAATGCACGTATGTCATCCTCAGTATTGCACGTTTCATGTAGTTTTGTCTTTTTTGCTTGTCTAGACATTTTTGTAAAGGCTGTGGGAGAAGAGTTTACCCGTGTTCTCTTAGACGAACCCCCATACATAAAGGGGGAATTTAATATTCAAATCCGTGTAAAAAACGTAAGTTTTGTGTCATTTTATTGATTAAATTGTGTAGGCATATCAGCGATTTGGTCAGCAAGCAACTAAATTGAGAATTTTTAATGCCTCTTCCTTTGAAGTAACTGTAATTGGGACGGAGTGGGCGCTACATATCTATGTTACTAAGAACCACATGAGCACCGCCTTTATGATTCGGAATGTAACCTTAAATGATGGAAATATGAATTACACAGCTGATCCTTCACCGAAGTTCTTGACTTTAATTCCTAAGAAGTTCCTTTGTGCTTCTCAAATCAAAATCCCGATGAACAATGATGCTGTGCTTTTGTGGAGAAACATCACATTGCAAGCTTTTAATACTCAACCGACTAGTAATAGCTAGGATAATTCACTACAAATTCTAGACGAAACTGAAGTTTGTCCATGTGACATGAAGGTTGATTTTCCAGTCTCTCAGTTGGTTGGTGCAGCTCTTGGACTTGTGATTGGGGGATCTGTTGTGGTTCTGGTTGGACTAGCTGTCCAGAATCGCTTTTATCCCAACCAACAATTTGGAATCCGCTGACAATATCGATACTATGGAGGAGGTGACCTGTACCCCCCTTGAACCTGAAGTAGCGTTTTACTTACTTGCCATTTTGATCAGTGTGCCTCCCACTTTTGTTTAATGTATAATTGGTGCATTGGTTTGCAGAATAATTGTTAAATTTTGATTTATATTTCCTATTATCTTGGAGTTTACTCGTTGTATTTAGCAATTTCTTTTAGTGATATTAGTGTTTCCATCATTTTTAGTTTGCATGCGGTGTAAGAAAGTAGATATTTAGGTTACAAATATTTTGTCATTCATTGTTTTTAAATGCCAAATGATGAATGGATACATCATGACCATCAATGCAGTTATGGTGTTTGAGTGTGTGGTATTTGCTTAAGTGCAATCATGTCCAAAACTTAGTGTGCATGGTAAGAAATCTTGCAAATTATTGACCAGAGATATGTATTCAAAATATTTTTTGTGTATGCTTTCACATGTTTCAAAACCAACAATTACTTGTGATTCTTTTGCACAATACGTATTTATGACAATAAAAGTGTTGAATAGGTGACGTGAATTTGCTTTGTCTTTACTGCCAGAGGGTTCTGGTAATGTTTTGAGCAATAAATTTTTTTGAAATGCTTTTTTTAATATTTTGACGTGAAAAATGCTATCGCGTCTTTTATGTTATAAGGAGGATTTTCACTTTTTCGGTGAAGTCCGAATATAAAAAATATTTCTCATCAAATCTATTACCCATTACAAAGTAACCAAAATATGACTGATTTTAAGCCTTACCTGATTCTATCATATGCAATGAACTTTCTCCAATGTACGAAGTGGGTTTTTTTAAAGTTTCACCAGTCCCACAACTTAGAGGATTCTCGTTTCAGCATCAGCTCCACCTTCGGTTCTCTTGGGGTTGCCATCGTAAATTGCTGTGTGCACCACTTCCCACGCTGGTCCAAACACGACTCTGACCGACTAAATGATATGGTGGAGACTAGGCCTTGCTTTTGATCCCCAAACTTTATCAACAAAATGGCAGCTTGAGGGGTAGGTATCTATAGCCCTATGGCTTGCTTTGAATTTTTAATAATGGCTTTCGGGTGAGGAATCTTCGGTACGTGTTATTGGTTATATTCTGTTGGCACCAGTGTATAGTTCCATCGAATTACGCCTTCTTTGTATACCAGATCTGCGTCCGTTTTATTTAACGGTCTTGTAAGCGAAGACTACCTGATATCAGACAGAAGAGATCCCTCCTTTGAACAACACTTGGTAGCTGAAATCCAGTTACTATTTTATGACCTGAAGAAGTCAATTATTGCTCTGGCCCAGAGCTATTGCTCATGGGTATAAATGCGAAGAGGGAAGACCATTTTTCGCCAAAACAGGCCTAAGAAATTGTAAGTGGAAAAAATCAACAAGGAATTTGGTGGAGCGGTTACCATAATGGTATTTTTCTTGCCTTGTTTTATTCAGGGAGGACCCAGCATCGGTTAATGGTACTCAAGTAATACTATCAGAATGACCACAACAGCCTCTGGTGACTTCCTTTAAGGATGTTGGTGGATCTTCGAGGCTCGAATATCGATCTAATGAAATCGGCTTTTGTAGGCCAATGTGCATGTAAAGTGCAACTTTGGTGGAACAAATTATGCGTTATTGATTGTATACAAGGCGCGAATTTCATTTTTTGTCTTCTGTTTTACTTTACGGAAAATTTCTTGGTGTTGGGAATAGATTGACAGATGTACCAAAGTCCGTATTGACATTTTTATTCAAATTTTGACTAACGTCACCCGAAGTAAAGGTAATCTTGAAAGAGAAGTATTACGGTTTTGACTTGGTCATGGCTCCTGTCTACTTGGTTCGTAGAAATCTGGCATCATTTTGACACATTTGAAGCCTTCTTCAATTGTGATTCGTAAATGCTAAAGCAAAAGAACCTAGTAAATGCTACTCATTTATGCTAGCAAAGTTTGGTTTAAGTTGCATGCCTTTTGCAGTAGTTTCTTTCGATGTCAGGTGCCGTTCAAAGCATGCCTGTGTAAAAAGAATGTCTACTGGTTTTAAAATTAGTAGGGCTATACTTCCTTGTAGCTTCGTGATGGAAATTATTGGATGAAATCTTTTACAATTTGTTTCTGTACAACAATCTATGAAATTTATTTATGCACTATTAGGGCCACTAAGTGATTATTTAAAGACGGTCGTCTGTCTTTTTGCACGCCGTAGTCTTATCTGCTCTCGCCCACCGTGCTCAATCGGCCGGCATGGTTGTGGATGCCTCGGGGATGCAACAGGAAAAGGAGGGCAAGGAGGCGATGCACCACTGTCTGAGTCTCCTACACCATCCAAGTAGACACAATGCTTCAAACCTCACCTATTTCTCAAAATACGTCGAGACTTGGGAATCGATTCCAACATATCGATTTGTCGGCTTGTGTCCCGGTGACCCACCTACGGTGGGCATGCTACTGGAGATGCAAGCTCAGCTTAGTTTTATGTACAAAACCAAAAATGGCGAGGTACGTATTTCTATACATGTTTCATGTTTTGTTAAATCATTGAACCAAGCAACAGCTTAATACTTTGAAAGAACATTCAATAAGTATTTTCGTTCTTTAATAAATCGTTAATGAAAGCGGTAGAGTTATTTAAGGATTTTTAAACTAAATCCATATTATTGACTTACCGATTATTTCATTTGCTCTAGTAGATTTTTTATAGTAATCCATGGAAAAGTTTCGTGAACTTGACAGCAGACAGCAGCAAAATATGTTGGCCCCATAGAATACAACCTATAGTATTATTGGAGACATTTTGTGTGGGCGTCCAACATATTGTTACGCCTGTCGGCTTTCTTTTCAAAAACGCTAATCGTGTTTTAATCGGTTAAAAACAGATATTTCTTAGTAGATGTACTTTTGAAGAAAAGTACGGTAGAAGCCAAAATCTCATCAAGCCCCAAGTTTGAATGTGTGCAAGTGCATTAGAAATCGATTATGCCTTCGCTTGATAATGCAGAAAGTGGTGGCCCTGTTTCACGCAAGGCTTGCACCACCATACAAAGTGGCAGGCTTGTTTGGGCAAAAGCAAGTTTCACTGTTTCCAACATGATTCAATTTCAGTCATAATTAACCAAAGCTACCGCTTACCGGAGTGTCTGTAGTTTCAAGGCCAAAGTCAAAGGGACTGTATGGCCTTGAAATAAGGTCATGAATAATAAATTTACTAAGCTAAATGTGTACGTGTAAAAGTGCACACGTTTGAGAATAATTGTGGCTGTCGTTACGTGAAATTAAAACAATTTTTAGTCCTTGTGTCTGTTGTTGTTTTAAAAGGGAATCTTTAAAGTTCCTGTCGAATAGAGTAGCAATCAAGTTTGCAATATAGGATGTGACTCAAATCCAGGCCTAAGTCAAAGGATACTTTGTTGTTCCACCTAAAGACGTCTAAATGCATTGATGTGGTTTGTCTAAAAAGGTCAAGCTTACCAAATGCTCGTTCGATTTCTATGTAAACAAAGAACTAAGGTCAAGTTTTTCATTACACCAGAGCAAAATATTTACCCAATTGTTTGTTTGTATAAGACAAACTAATTTGCTTATTCTAATGACAAAACCAATTTTTGATACACATGCGACATTATTCTTTTGTCCACGTGTTAGTGAATGGCTCTACTTGCACTCGTTCGTCTCCTCCATGTTCCTAAGCTTCACAAGTTGCAAATTACGCAAACTCAACCTCGTGTCAATGTGGTCAGCAAAACGCCCTTTGATCAAAGACCAGAAGTCGCGGAAAAGGGCAAATGTTACGATTCTCGCGCGAATCACCTTTTACCGAAAATGAGGTCTTCGTTTGTAAAGTTTTCCACCGATTCCCGGGCAAAGATGATTATTGTTTGTTTAACTTGATTAGTCTGCTAATTTGTTTTAAAGTACCATTAGGGTAATCAATATTAATCCAAGCCATTCCGAAACCGTGTGTTAGGTTTCTTCCCACGCTAATTCTTTAAGGTCTTCCCTTCTGTCAGTTTTTCGCCTCATGTTTGTTACTTAAAATAATTAAGTAAACATAAACGAACTTGGAAACCCAATTTACACGGTTTTGTGATTTCTTATCCATAATAAACGGGAACATGTTTTCTCGCAACCATTTATTATTACAGACAAGATGCCAAATCGTCCGTCTGGCGCCACCGGCTGCTAATTCCTCCACTTCAAATACTGTGGTCCCACGAAATGCAACTCGTCCGGCCTCACTCGTTCCAGTGGATAAGAAAAGGAGACACAATCTTACAAGCTCCATGATAATCTCGGAGTCTGCTCTGACAACCTGCGACAATAAGACCCGCGAAATGGGTGTTTATCTTGATCCTGTGGGGGGACTACCGCCCTGGGTCATCAGACTCACCTGGCGTCGTAAGGCTGAGTACTACGAGGACGGTGAGGTGGGATGGAGCAGCGTGGGCGCCCACGTCGGCGCGCTTTCAGGGACCTTCAGTCTCACGAAGGTTCAACTGGACTACAGCCTCTCTCTTTTTCCAGATGCCGATCCAGCGGAAGGTAGGTTAGCGCCTCATTTCCACTCCCACCGTTCCCTGGGCCCCATACTCATCACTGCACTGTTCGGTGCTATCCAGTGCCTAAATTTGAAGTGAAGAGGTAGTCATTAATACCTCACTAACTCCTGTAATGCCTTCTCCTGTTTGAATCGTGACTGCAAAGATTCAAAACGGCATATTATAGATGCGTGGAATGTGATTAGAGCGAGCCAAATTAGCTGCCATACTCTTTCAATATGCATCTACTTAAAATTTTCCTAATCGCTGACGCCATAACTGACCGACAATGTTTCAAGTCTTAAAATTTCCTAAGCATCCAGGCTTGATAATTTGATTGTTTAAGTGTGCATGATTTTGTGTATGCCGATGTGTGTGTGTGTGTAGTGTACTTTGTAACACTCGACGTGCTCCTCCAAGTGGTGACGAGCAGATTGAGATCTGTTTGTGTTTTGGACTATGTAATTATTCTCGACTCATTTACGTGATCTATTTTCTACCCAGAGGGCAGAAGCAGAGAGCCACATACCAATGGCATTTTGACCTAGCACCCACTGACAGCCACTTCTATCCCTATCCTGGAATTCGCTTGTTGTGGTCAACGTCTATGCTGAATGCGTTCACCACCGGTTACTTCCGTTCCCTTTGTTTCGTTCTTTACTTTTGGCTTTTAATAAAGTTCTAAATAACCCTTAGCATCGCTTACAATTGAGCAAGTCAGGTCAACTTTTTTCAATATTAAAGTTCATTTGGATTAATTCAATCCATCGGGACACCGAGTCTGGTTTAGATAGTGTCAGCCTTGGCCAGGTAGTAACGGACATGGTGGGTATTTTTACACGAGCCATTTTTTTAAATACGTCAATCTGTGCCCAAACTGGTACGAAATTAGAAGGAGTGACCTTTCTGAAAACCTTTTTTTATATTTTTGCTTTCATTTATCGACTAACGTCACTTGGCGGTTGGTTTTGAAGACAGCACGTGTCTTGTTGCTGGCGCGGGAACGTCACCAACCTCCTTTTCAGCAAATTTTACACAAAAAGTACATTATTGACATGTGGGATGTCCATGAGCTCAAGTAGGTCGGCGAGATTAAAAGCAACTCACATAAAGTTTGGCGGCTTTGATCACTTAAAGTGGATAACAGCGTAGTGCAGCTGTCTTCTCACCAAGTCAATCGCTGTTTTTTGTGCAACAGTACGTCATCCGACCTCTATGAAGGTTCCAGTGAAGAAGTAATTCAGGAATGCCTTATTAAATTATACAGTTTAATGTTAAAGCCTTAATTTTTGACCCAGTAACATTGAATCAGTGGCGCTTTGTTCATTTGTAGAACACTTTTGAACGCATCACAATAACGCAGTTCTTCGTTCGGTTGACTGGTGTATGGATCTTTAGAGCTCTATTAAGAAAAATATTTTTGCACTTTACTGCTTTTAAACACATTTGTGTCCCTTGCTTGGTGAAGAAGATGCACCTTCAACATTGTCTAACCTTCCTAAAGGCATGTCTTGGCGTGAACCACCCCAGTGGTCGCCTCAACTAGAATGATAGGCGGTAGTAAACCTCGTAATATCGACTTTACTCATCAGTAGCAGCTTTTGTGTAAAGCCACCATTCCCCTGCTCGATGAAGCATAATTCATCAGCCTTCAGTCTAGACGGTTAAAAGACGACTGGTCGCAAACTGTTTTTTTGAAAAATTGCACTCGCCACCGACTCGACCGCAGACCCTTCTGGCAGACACCAGTCAACACACTTCTTGGGGCTGCACGAAAGCCCTAGGAAATACTGGCTAATTATCCACAGAGCACCTTCAATTTAGTACTTTTTAAAATTCCAGTGGTTCTTAGATTAAAAGAACCCCCAAATGACCGGCCTATCCTACTGCTAAGTTTTCATTCGTCGACCCCACCATTTTGATCACTTCAGGAAAGCGAACAATCGATTAACGGTACCGAACTCTTAGCCTTTGCCTTTTACGTTGGTATTGGCTGTTAGCCCTGCAACTAAGGTTTCGCTAATTGTTTTTTTCTGTAACTACAAACAAAGTAGTAGCCGATGCGTTACTGTTTTCTACCCTCAGACGAGTACCTGGCAAATCTACTAATTCCCAACCCAAGGCATGGTGTTTGAGCACAAGTCGATTGGGTGTCGCGCGAATGCAGATTGGCATTGAAGGCGAGGAAGTCGGCACTAACCGTCTTCGTGCGTTCTTTTAGCGGACGGCGGCCTCGTTGCTGTGCGTGACAACATGGAGAGGTTTCGTGCACGCGCTGGCGACTTTTACCAGTGCGTGTCTAGTCGACACATTCTTCTCACTGCACCTCCGACCGGCAACCTGACTACCTCCATAGACACCACTAAAGGACCTCAAGTCATTTTGACAACGCGTAGTATTCGTCTCCAGTCGTTTAGTGACAATAGCCAAAACAAATTCACCGGTTCTGGTGAGTTAGCCTTGATTAGGTGAAGGATTTACTAAGTTTAGTTTTTGTTGAATTAACGTGGATTTGATTGAGCAGAATGCGTGTCGTTGATAAACTTTGGTGACTAGGAAATATTGAAGCTTGGTTTAAATGCGACTGCAGGCAAAAATTGTGCCACAAATCTTTATTTTGCTTGTTTTTTAGCACCCTTTACGTTTCAAAGTATTTCTATCTTAAAAGCCTTTCGTTTCACCGTTTAGTATTGTGCTTGCATGCACACGCATTTTCCTCACCGTGTTCATAGTCTGCTCGCGGAAATGCATAACAGCTAAGCGTGCCCTGTTTTACGATGTCGAATTTAGGTATAAATTACCTTTACCCAGTGTCTTTAAAAAGTCTTTACAATTCAAAAGCGTGGTGGTCGAAGAAGCAAAGAGCAGGTATGCTAATTTCTAGGTGCGTGTTTTTATTGACCTTCCACGTGCTTCATGATTAGCATAGTTTCACCCATCAGTACACCACAATTTACTCAACCAGATTTATATAGTAGCCAGACTAGTATAATACCAAACTGTAATCAGGAAACTAATTTAACTACTTACTATGTTACTTGTTTGTTTTCACAGGTATAAATGCCTTTTTGGTGGTATTTAAACTGTTGTTTGAACATTGTGTAAAGGAGGTACATTGTTAACAGAGCATGCTCAAATCGACGTGAGACCTCGTTTAAATCTTGCGTGAATAGGGGTAAATTTACCTGGTCTTACTTAAGCAAGTAAGTCTGAAGCTTTAACACTGAATGCAAATGTAAAATCGAGGTCGTAAAAATAGCTGTTCATTTGTGTTTTTAAAGGAAGTCACACTGGTTTCAGAATGAGTTTTTACTGATTGCCTGTAAAACCAGAAAACAGCTTTCGGAATTTTCGGGAATCTTTTGACCAGTCAACCTCCTTTTCTCAGCAAGAGATAGGGTCACTTTAATGATACTACACTGGTCAGAGTCTAGTGCTTCCAAAATAGTGAAAATAAAATGACATGTTAATATAGTGTTTTGAAACTTTTCGTGTTTTCAATTTGAGTGTATATGCTTTTTAAGAATTTGTATGCCCTACGATTTCAATGACAATTTTTAGGAGTAACATGCGGCGACGACGTACACGAGGACCATACGCTGACAATCGGAATCGGCGCTTCGGTCTTCATCGTCGTGGTGGTTTCAGCCATAGGCATTATTCTCACTCGATTGTATGATCGCGACAAGGAGCTGCAGTCCTACGAGGTTGAGTACATGAAAATGACCAGCAAAGGTCTACTGCCTCCGGTGCCAGCCTCCACGGGTGGCGGCGAAGCGCGAGTTATTGGCAAGGCCTCAGCCTCCCCAGCTTAGTAATCATGGTATCTGATTTACGAGAGTCCTGCCAGCCGTCTATTTGCATCTGTACTTATGTGCTAGTTAAAAAAATGCACACTGTCCAGTTTTATCTGTGTACTAACTCTTACCATTGGTAGCAAATGAAATTATGCACGTGTTCTTATTTCCTTCATATAATTTTTTCTAGTAATATTAGTGGGTAATAAACCAGTCGCGTCTTACTTCTAAATGTATTTTATTAAAACAGACTCAATTTTCGGACCCGAATGTATAAAATTAGCTTTTTCGAGCTTATATGTGGCCCTTTACGGGGTTTAAATTCGCCCAAGTCTTATGAGTACAAATGTCCAATGATATGTTTGTTGTTATTTTAATGTGTTTTATGTATGGGCACACACTCAATTTGGCCATAGACCACAACCACATCATTTAATTATCGTAGTTTTATAACCTTTTCTATCTGATGCCACATTATGATAAATTCCAGACAGTAAACGTTTTGATCCACAGACGAAATAGGAGATGGCTGAGTAAATGTTGTGACTTTCCGACTCGGGTTAAGTCAGTAGTTTTTTTTAAAAAAAATCAAAGTGTGTTTGTGTCATCAAGCTTAATGATATTGTTTTCAGCAAAAGTATCAACAAGTCCAGGTAATTGGCTGTGTCCTTTAAAAGCCCTCTCAGTAAAAAAATTCCGAAATTCTAGCAATTTGACAATATTACTTTCCAAAAATATCATTTAAGTTCGAACGTCTAATATCTACAACAACAGCCTTCATGAAATTAGTGTATTTCATTGTAATCGTTTTCCCTTACGTACGTTCTTTAAGTGCCAATCAAAAATTCTACTCAAATTGTCTTTCACTTTCTCCTCAGCTCCCTTTATCTAATTTAGTTCTTTTCAAAGATTTCCTTCATTTGGTAAGAAGTTTCAATAAGACTTATGGCATGTAAAATGTTAGGCATTGTAGAACCGTGTCAGGATTAAAAGCGCTGTGTTAACCTATTTATTACTTCAAGGGAACAGGCCATCTTTGGCTCCCAAATGAGTGCTAAAATGTGGCCAAAAACACTGTGGTCACTAATATTTAAATAGTGGTATTTAGGCAAGTTTCTCCTCTTCTCAGGCAATTTGAATATCTTGTATTTTGTACCACAGTAAATTTCGTGGGTACAAAATGCTTTCAATTTCACCAAAATTAACGACTTTCTATGCCGCTAATGACTTCGTAGGAACTTGCAACTGACTGCATTGTTGGTCCGCATTACGAGCCACACGTGCTACCAGACAGTTAGGTGTTGGCATCGGGTTTATGGAGAGGCACACACCCTTAATTTAAAAGAACACACCTCCTGTGCAAATTACAAAACTGTGACATCAGCAGCAAGCATGCCAGTAAAGTGTTTCAACACTTATCGATTCATTGCTCTCGGTTTATAGTGGCGGCAAAGTTCCGTGAGATACTCAGACTCTTGCGGAAACTATTTCTAGTATATGTCGGGGAAAATCTTATGCTTTGCTGCCATGAACATAATCACAGAAATCTGCTACATAGTTTCCATTAAATATGTGCATTAGGTTTATCACTTGTTGTTTCAGTTGTCTGCGAAATGACACGGCCCACAGCAACCAGGTCCCGAAAGACTGGTATGCACATAAAAATATGCATTTCCAAGCTAATTACTGATCATGTGCTTACCTGAACCTAACAATAAAGTGGATAGAGTGTATTTAGATTGGTTAAAATCTATATAGGTCAACTTTTTGTGGCGTTTTGGTTTTGGAATGTCAAAGACGGCTTCACCAAAGTCCTAAAATGCTTCGAATTTTTTAATAAATAATGATTTTGCCAGAAGAATTTAAGCAATTAACGTTTTATCGGTTTTTGTGTAGCCATGAAAGTCGGATGTTTTTCTACATACCGCGTTGAGATATGGGACTTTTTGAACACATATAGGTAAAAATATGTGAAGTCAAACATTCCTCTAGCTTATTGTACTCATTAGAGTGCACTTTTAAGAACAACCCATATGAATGCGTAATCCCAAGGCACTCAGGACTGGGGCGTCTTTGCCCGGTCGAAGCCAGGATTTTAACACACAACACGGCTCAACTAATGCGAGTGTACTCATGGCAGTTTTTAATCTACTTCTTCGCACACCTTTATCGCTCACATGATGTCAGGCTTCAGTAAGGTAGACTCGCCTCTTGTTGTGTGCATTGCATGCCAACTACCACTTCAATCTTACCATTAAACGGATAACTCATGTGGGAATGCAGTAGTACAGGTCAAGCCAACATTGGTGCTGCCTTGCAGAGTAGACGCTATTACTGTTTGCTTCCTTCTGCAGGGCCCATTTGAACAAACCAATATGTGGGGAACATTTTATTTTAAAACTTTTTTCTACGAAAATATGTGAATACAGGTCAAGCGTTGAATTTTTGAGGACATGCTGTCTGGACAAGCATCTACAAGCTGTTACATTCAAAATCGGGGTTCTATCTGAGAAGGTGACGGCTCGTAATATCTGGTGCTGCCAATATGAATCACTCAAATTGACGTCTCTTATGGGGAAGCTTTTGAAATTTAATTTTTTTTGCATAGTCACGGTTGTGATTTTGAATGCTCGTACGTGCTTTCAACCTTCAAACCATTTAGACTGTGTCATTACAAGGTCCAGGAACTAGCTTGGCAAATTTCCATCAACAAATATTCTATGTAGACATACACATTTCTATGTAAGTCTCTAGTGAATGTCCCTGGTACGTAGGAAGTGAATATTTACCTTTAGCAATAATCTAGATCAATGACCATTCCTTGCTGCTGATGCATAATAATAACGCTTTCATATTTGTTCAAAATTAATCAACCGATGAATGAAATGCAATTAGCCAACGTCATTAAAAGAGAACTCCCTAATGCTTGAAGTATAACGTCGTTGCAATGAAGCGTCTCGCGTTTCTTCATTTCTGGACTACGAGCGAACCCAGATCGAAGAGGCAGTGTGTAGAGCCAGTAAAGTTTTATGTTACAGCCATGAAATCTAACAAAATTAGGTAAAAAAAGAAATGTCCATCAGTAAATACACCCGGGCCTATGCTTACCTAGTGTTCGGCAACTGTTAGAAATCCTTAGCAACTTAGGGAATACCTTCAAGTGGAATGTTTCTCAGCTGTTACCTAAAGTAGTGCTTCTTATAATCCTTCCACCAACTTCACACCGTACATCCGTCCTGCAGTCGGTTGAAATTCAAGCAAAGGTCAACGTTTAAGACAACAATAACTCTGTGTCATAATTTGTGACTTGGTTTAAAAGAAGACTTGAAATAGCTCCAACGCTGTGATCGTGCACAATAACAATTTTTTGCTTCCAGTAGATTATGAAATTACCTGTGGTTTCATTACCACCCGGCACGTTATAAAATTAAGCAGCCTGAGTCCTAGTACTGTTCACTGTAGCCAAATATGAAGTTTGGTTGTGCAGCACGCCTTTTTAATTTGTACTTCTTTAAACCATTCTGAAGTAAATTGACTATTATTTTTGAAGATTGATATTTTGGGAGATCAATCATGCGGCATTACTCAATTAGCGCGATAAAATCCACTAACAATATGGCTCGACGTGCGCTTCTTTCGAGTTCTCAGGGCTCAAGGTTTTCCTTTCTTTGACCGCAGTAATTTCCGCCTTTACATATCCTGGTGTAGTGTTTCCCTCAAAACCATTTCACATGTGAAAAAACGAATATTTGTTTATTTGTGTTGCAGAATTACGTGTTTAATAAGACAGGGTCACTGCACAGAGAAAAATGACCTAAAATTGTGCTTTTAAGAAAACACTATGAAAAGACTGGACAATACTCAAAGCACAATAGAAAAAAGAATAATAGTTTATTTTATGCAAAACCATGCTCAGTAGAAAATAAAGTTTGGTGATGCCAAATTTGACTACACCGATTATTCACTCTATGAAGCAGCAGATGCAGCTGCGTCTAGTTTCAAACTCTTCTCCAGCTTCCTCTTCTTGTGGAACTTGTAGCCCCCAAACCCGACGAAAATGGCAATAATCGCTATTCCAATTATTGACCCAGTTACTGCGGCCACAGGAAAGTTGATCTGTATATCACGCGGACAAACCTCAGTATAGCCTATGAGTGCCAGTAAAAATGTGGCTGCGTACCTGGAGAGGTTGTGGTTGGAAATGCCCGATATTGCATTTTCGCAAACTCCATTATCACATTTGGGTGATCAAGAAATTCAACCGGAATAATTGATTCGCACTGATAAACTGCATGACGTGAAGTTAAAAATTTGTCTGAATTTGAGGTCTTCATCTCCTTTCCGTCCTTCGTCACCGATATTGTGGTTATTGCAAAATATTCGTTCAAAACTATTGTGCTGTTAAGGACAAAATTAACGTTGTTGTTTGAAATTCGAATAAGGGCATATTCTTCACTTTCTTCGACTGAAACATTAGGTGCACCAAGGGGAACAGAAATCTAAAATTCGGTTACAGTAATTTTTTTCTACATTGTTCTCCAATAACCGTATACTAAACATTCCATCGATGAGGGTATAACTTTTAAGCGGAATATGAGCAAATCCATCTTCTCCCGTTTGTGCGAGGAGAACAGTAACTGAGCCTAGAAGAGATTACAGGGTCATAAAATGTGCAGATAAATGAGCCAAGAAAAATAACAAATAAAGAGTTTGCTACAAATCTTGCCTGCATTTTAAAATAACTAGCAAACAAAGAATGACAGGCTCTTTTTTGTTTGGGAGTTATTATATCAGGTACAACTTCTGCTCCATGTTTAGATGCATGTAGTCATAGGATTGTATGACTAACAGGTCAAATTCTGATATCAGATAAAAGTGACGGTCTGTCCAAAAAATACCAAAAATGCTTCCTAAAGTAATTAATCTAAATGAAGTATTGTAGCGTGCATGCTTCACCAAACATTGACTCTGGTATTTAACGGATTTAATTTAAGTTGTATTGGGCAGAATCACTTGGACGCACAGACTGATGTGATAGAACAGAAATGTCATCTATAATACAAAATTTGTTACGTGCATGAAAAACAACAATGCGATTTATTTTATTTTTTTCCTGAAATTCTCAAATAAATCGCGTACTGTGCTATGTAGCGTTACAATCCTTTTGGTCACCAATAAATAATAATGGGGATGCACATTGAGGAGAAAATCAAGCTATTTAAGCATTATTCTATGATGCCTTAGTATTAGTTTCGATGGTCTTATGATACCCAATAAGTAGAAAAGATAAGACACAGACATACAATAATTATACTATACTCCTTATTCAAAAGGCACAAGACAAAATATCTGCAGCCTTATCCGGCCACTCACAGGGTCGAAATTTATAGAATCGCAAAGCAATTCGAATCAAAAATAGTTTTTCATGAGCTTTTAATCTAATAGCCTGTGCGTTTTTACTTCATCAGGAACCCTGCTTTTAATGTGTCGCTATTTGACAAAAAATCCATATCGAATTTGCCACCAATATGATGTTATTAATGTACGGAGCATTTCATTTCATGAAAAAATCAGTAAAATACTTAATTTCCGTTGTTGCATTAGGTACAGTTCGCTATTTAAATCACAGTTTATTGTAGTATATTTACTTACTAATTAAGAGAAACAGACTGACACGGAACATTTCGAACCTCCAAGCACTTCAAAGTGGTGGCATGAGAAAATAATGTGCATCAAGTGAGTAAAATAATTTGAAGGACATTTGTTTACGAATTTAACTTGTTTCCATACAAGTTTGAAAAAAAATATTACTAAAACAGTGATAATAAAATGCATACATTTTATAACCTTTGGGCTCAACAAGTGCAAAATACACGAAAAATTATAAAATCCTTTTTTTTTCAAAATGAGATATTCAAAGATAACGCAGTTCCGTGGAGTTATTGTTGTAAGTTATACTTTAATTCGAATAAGACACTATCTTGGCGTTTATTACAATTTAGATACCGTAATCGTGATGGTTCACAAAAGTTGTGGTGAATCACACTAACTTACGTCCAATAATGAAGTTGTCTCATTTTTCGTCATTCTTTCACCATTTCCGGCATCGGTCCTGATATACTGTCTGCTCTTTTTACCTCTGTGCATGTACCACCCACACATTGCTTGTTTTGGCCCTATAACCGTTCAGGTATTTGCACTTTTCAGTTTCAACAAGTCTGTATGGTCGACATCACTTTTCGTCAGAGCTGTTTGAAAGCCCAGCTGCGTAACCAACCTAACCTATTTTAGCTATCAGGCAAACGTATGTATGTCCACCTCACCAACTTTTAATATGTTTGCAGATGACAAGGTAGCGCCTTCGAGCTGGATTAAATTCATAGGCCCTTTTATTTCGTGGTGAATTTACTTGGCATAATAATTTACTATTGACATAATCAGTCATGATAAGGACTCAAAATTTGCAGATAAAGTTAATTTCATGCTTCATATTAAGTATTGTAAATAAAATTAAATGTCTTTGGATAAAAGGAGGTGTAACGCGAGCCATTAGACCATGGCACACAACCCCTCCTTTTTATCTCCAGTTTACCTTCCTCAAGGCATTCCCGTGGGCTGAGGGCAACTCTGACCCTCCCTGTAACCATCCGATTCCTATCTTAACAGAAACACTCTTTTAAACCTTTAGCCCCTTTGCATCTGATTGCCACTCTTAGTCTTGAATCGTATTTCTGGTTGTCAACCTTGAGGATGTAGCTATCTTAGAGGAACGGGCTGACAGTGGCTAACCGGTTTCTGTCCCTGCTTAGTATGCCTTTTACAACGATATATATATGTAAAGCATTAGAACCTTTATCAGGTCAAAACTACCTTGCGGCCATTTAATATTTCGACATAAAACAACAATTTTTGTGCTTATATTAAATTAACGTTTGTTAAGGTAATTACAATCTATGACCCTTATCCCTGATTTAACTAAGTTAACTGTAAATGACACTGGAATTTTTGCTTTCTTATTTTTTTAATTCTGGGTATTCGATTATGTAGACACTCGTATACTTACTGTCATTGGCCAATTGAAAAACCGCTTTTATTTAGTCTCAAATAAAACAGTAGACTTCAATGTATCATCTACGTAAGTGCCTTCCTAACATCACAAATTGCCAAATAATATAATACTCTTCAATTTGGCATTTATTTACCACTTGAATTAACCAGCATGAATACACGGTGACATTTCCAAAGAAGGTAATTTTTTTATATTGAAACGACAGAGTTTAGCATCCCTAAATCATTACTTTTTTTCAACTTTATTAAGTATTTATTCAACGAAAAATTGATTTGCACCGCGTATCGTCGCTCAGTTAATTAAAACCCCTAAGCAATGTTCTGCCTTTAAGTTATCCCAAAATTTCGATTTCTTAAAGATTAATTTGTCGTACATTTTCTCCGTTTTAGCTGTTTATTAGTAAAATCTGTACGAATGTCAATAAATACCCCTTTTTCTGAAGGTACTTAAGTTTTAAATGACATATCTATGCACATTTCTTACACAATGTACCGTTATCTCTGTAAGTCATATAAAATCTATTAATTTTCCCAGAAGGCCGTTTTCTTTTTGATTTTGAAAGCTTCATTTTGCCCCGGTAGATGGCTTTTATTAGATATCCCTAAGCACATTCGAGAGTACTAATGTCATAAATGCTTTACTCATTAAAAATCGTCTATTTGGACACTAGTTCATTAACTCAGAATAACCTATTATATAATTTATGCATACCTTTCCTGTTTCACACTGTTAAGTATTCAGCAGCTCTACCACTATACTATGCAAGCATTTGGCATTCTTAATATATTTTTACAAACCTTTTTAATTAATGAATACCAAGTTTTTTATTCAGACCGGCTGTTCCTTCTCTATTGTCCCATTCATCTTGTGGCAAATCGTTCCTTCCACGCCGTATATAAGGTGGCGTATTTGAACGTGTACTCTCCCTCTGGCTGTGAGAGGAAAGAGATTTCTGCAGGAAGTGCTGTCATGTTGTAACTTAAGGAGGTTGTAGCGCATGCGTTTCCTGTCTCTGCACTACAGCGGAGGAATTTTTTAAAGTACTGGAGAAGAGGTTTGGTTTTTTGTACTTAGGGCTTTGTGTATGAGTCCCGGTAAAAGTAACACTAACAGAATTTGTTCTACTAATAACACCTTTTTAAAATTGAACATGCTTTACAGTTGAAATATTGCGGAATTTAGTGAGCGCAGATTTTGGCCTTGTAGTTGACTTTGATTTCATTTGCCTGACAGAATTTGAGTGTAATCCATTACATTTGATCTTATGGATTGCATTTTATCGTGTGCTATTTTGGAAATTTAACAATATCATTATAAAATAACCAGCGTTGTCTTCTCTTTCTTTGCATAAATGTTAACATAAATTTAAAGGGCTTTTTCTAAGAAAAAACTGTCATCTTGTTATAGTAATTTGGCTCACAGATACAAAAGCAATACTAAATACAGGTTGCTAGTAATGTTTTTAAAGCTTACGAGGTGTCAGTAATTTGTCGCCCCAGGGCCTTGATCTTGTGTAGAATTGGAAGTTTGTCTGCATCCTTTGCAACAGCCTTAGTCGGAATCGGTTCTGGTTCTTTTTCCCATAATAAGGAAGCATAATGAATCGATCGTTCATAAGATCTACCCGATATCTTTTCACACGAGGTTGCATTTAGTGTGCTGTAGTCATTCCCAGTAGTTTGACTTTTAGATACCGGGTTGTCCCATAACAAGTGGCCATACAGGTCGTTGCTAATGGCTTCAGTTGTCATAGCAATAGTAGGCTCGTCTGTGTTCTTCGTCTTTGGCTGTTTATGAAGTAATTGGAGAATTGGTTGAGCTTGACGTGAGTTTCTAGAGTTGATAATGGGTTTTTTAAGTTTGGGTATTTTGGTTGTCAGAGACATTAAGTAACTCTGATGTTTTAACTAAATAAAGTTACACTAAGTTAGCTCTTTTGTTGGCACAACATAACACGCAAACCTCATAACTTGTACATTATTTCAGTAACAATTTTTTGGCAATTGATTTCCATTGGAAAATATATGCGTTATTTCTATATTTGATTTAAAAATTTGACCTCATGACTATCTAACTAAATAATATTAATCATTGACTACTGGGCGCGGAATATTAAAATTAAAGTATAAGGAAATTACTCACCGTCGAGTTTTCCAAATCAGAAAAACCAGCGTTCCAGTTATGATCAGTACAATAAGTACAATACAAAGTGCCATAAATACAACATTGTACTAAACAAAAGAATGAGAGAAATGGTTGAACTTCGTTATGTCTGTCATATTACCTAATATATAACCCCAGATAAATGCTTTTGTATAAAATTATTATGACGAGAAAAAAAGGCTAAAAATGAACAGACTAATTTTGTATCTAACACCACAATTTTAATGCAAATGCGCAACTTTTGCTTATTTTACTGCTGCAAATTAGTGAATCGGCGAGCTGAAGTGAACAGGTCTCGTCGTTGATTCTGTTTTTATTTCCTTACGATAAGTTCGCTAATGCGTTAAGCATACTTAAATGAATGGTATGCGAAACCTACAAGTAAGTCTTCAACTTACATCTGGTTCTTCGCAATGCGCTCCCTTCCATCCCCTGGTGCAAAGGCAAAAGTACGTGCAGTTGGTTAGGTGGTCTTGGCACTTCCCTCCGTTTAAGCACACCTCGGTGTCAGAATCGCCCGCGGCCCTAAGAGCATTCATAGCTTCCTCACAAGCAGAACGACGCTTGCTACATGTTGGTCCATGCCAATGATTCTTGCACTCACAGATAAAGTCCTGTGAATGTGAACCAATAGCTAAGCAAGTTCCTCCATTCTCACAAGGCGAAGGATTGCATGGGTCTGCCAATCGATAACACTCGGGACCTATGGACAAATTTGTTTGTGATTTGCAAGGTAATACTTGGGTCTTTCTAGTGGTCGCACAAAGGTAGCATCCAGAATATAATAGGTTGGGCTAGGTTGGCAAATATAGTATGAGGTACCACGAATTTAATTCTAATATCCTCTTATTTAGTCAACTTGTTTCGGTGACACGATAGCGTATTGTTTTGAGGTGAGGCACAGAAATTATTTACACAAAGAGGAATGATTAAAATCTAGTAGGCTTGTACTCACTATTTAAAGATATATCAACGTCAAATGAATGGTTATACAAATTTACTAAAACACTTGAATTAGCTGCACCTCAGCTTTTGCTTGGATTGCTCGATTTAAACGTAAACTTTAACCGTTACTCCACAACGTAGCTTGCATTTTGGGTGCTGATGCGATCATGTGTAAGTAGAAATAACATTAACTGCTATAAGATACAGCGCGAAAAGTTAAATCAATAGAAGTAGAAAAATTGGGTCGCAAATATGCATGTGGCACTTTTATATTTATGAACATTTTACTTACATTCTAAAAGAGTTTCGACGTGCATTTGCACATAAGGTGAACATTTAGTGAAATTCAAAACAAGACATAAGCATAAAATGTCATTCAAAACAAGAGATATAATGTTCTATTAGATTTCTTAAAATCAGAAATTATAGATCTGATAACAAAGAAATTTACCACACCATTTTCTCTGAGATCTCACAATAATGCGATCAAGTCAACAATTTATATCAAATTATTGACATCGCACCTGAAGAAACAAAAATATACAATCTTTTGCCACTTTCAATAGGCTGCGTTCATCTGCTTAATTTGGCAGTCAGTATTTTGTAGCTTCATATTTGGTGCAAAAAAACTACTCATTTAATCACTGCTGCAAACGACGTTAACAATATTGCTTCTTCTGCATGGAGCTCTGATACAGTGCAATAAAACCAAAACGAACACCATCGAAACTACACCTGCCTGTCCTGTTACCGTCTTTCAGTCTTTTTGTACCTGTGAAAGGTCTGCATTCCTGATCAGATACTCATGGACACGCTTGATTGCTTGTTTCTCATTCTGACCCAACGCGATTTCGCATGAAGTGTGC
>UXSR01005721.1:6162-34982 GCA_900604375.1 Mesocestoides corti
ATCCTCTTCGGTCTTTTTCTTCATCGTGGTTATCAGGGAAGCGTAATAGGAACAGGGTTAATTCCGTGGCCCCGGCGTGGTTCAAGACCACAAGCTGGGGCCTACAATAATGCTTTCTCTACAAAAGAAGATGTCATAGGAGACATCGATACTGTGAAGAATGAAGCGAAGTGGGATATCATCCAAGAGGGGTCTTATTCAATTTCTGGTCGTAGGTTGCCCTTAGTTAAACGTCTGTCGTTAGATTCGGTGAAAAAGTTTTCACGACAAAGACGCACACACACGCGCGCACATGTGCGTGCGCTTCAGATGACAAATTCACTTTTTTTGCCTGGAAACCTACACCTAGATGCGTAAACAAACTGAATCTCGACTGGGAAAATTTATTCAAAGCCTTGCTAAAGGCGCATCGCACGAACCGGCCTTTGTGGGTGATAGTTAATCAGTGGAGAATTTAAGAGAATGCGTCTTTTTGTTTAAATCAGCCATCGATTTTCTCAGCGCGCAGGATGAAACGAAAACCAAGGCAATCACACAACGACCACGTGGGGTGAAGTGCGTCAGTGAAAGGTTTGTAGACTGTGTGGCGAATTTTCGAAGAATCTTGCGCTTTGGAAAGCGGAAAAAAAATAGGACACAACATGACTGCGATCAGGTTACTGGGGGTGTGGATGTGGCATACCTGCAAATTGCTCGCACATCGACGGGGATTCGTCTTTGCCGTCTGGGCAATTAATGACGCCGTCGCAACGTACGCTTTCTGACACGCAGATGCCAGTGGAGGTGGAAGATGCTACAGAAGGTCCTCGTGCCGTCTGACGTCCACCGCTGTTGCTGCCGCCACCCGCCGTTTCGCCACAGTAGAACCGACTGCTCGAGCATGATGCGGTTTTAGCTGAAATTGAATCGCAAAATCCAAGATTAACTCAAACCTAACTAATCTGACAGAAACCTAAGCCCATTTACGATTGAAAATGGACCCCCAATTGCACGGAAAGCTTATAACCAATGGCGTGCTAGCATTGAGCCAAACTCGTTTGAGAGATTGTCCGGTCGTTAGGTCACGCCAAACACAAAAACAAACGCGAAATTCAAGAAAATGACGCCAACATAGGGGTAGGGAAGGCGGTTTGTAGATGTAACTTGTACAATCGCAGTCTTGGCAGGACCAAATGGCACAGCAGACGAGGAACTACGGTGTGTTTGTGCGTGTAAGCATACGCGAACACACA
The DNA here is from genome assembly GCA_900604375.1 of Mesocestoides corti. Lineage (NCBI taxonomy): Eukaryota > Metazoa > Platyhelminthes > Cestoda > Cyclophyllidea > Mesocestoididae > Mesocestoides > Mesocestoides corti. Next base: position 7,395 of record UXSR01005721.1, read on the forward strand.
CCGCTGATGCTGCAATCACCGAGTTTATGGACGGCCAATGTGGCTAGGCATTTGCACACGAAATGGCAAGGCTGATCGTGGCACTCTGATATTTCGATGCACGGACGAACCCAACTCCACTTTAGTGGAAAACCATTACGAGTTATTTTTGATGGGAAATGAAGCAGCTCGACAGGTGTAGACGTCTGATGGTCTAGACGCCAACAGTGCTACAGTAATCGATATTACTAAGCGAGTTGTCCACTTTTGTGACGGCAAAAATCTGAACATCTCTGCTGACTGTCTCAAAAAGGAGACGCTTTACAGGCGTTTTACCCCCTGCCGAATATTCGGAAAATCGACTGTTTTTGACATTCTGGGAGATCCTTACGGTCAATTTTATAGGCGAAATTTTCAGAATTCAGTGTGAATTTAGAATTGGTCAAAAACGCTAACTTAAAATCACAGTAAAATCGACTTAAGTGGAAAGTTTGATGGTTGAAAAAGTGTCAGATTAACTCGTCGCCTTGGAAACGGTGATTGCAGACTTAAATTTAAAAACAAATGCTTTCGAGAAATTTGAAAATGTGCAAGAAACACTGACTCCAAGGCTTAACAGTTCATTGTGTCTGCTTGAAGGCGCTTAAAATGCGCGACACCATTGATATCGCCAGCAGGTTGACAGCACAATTATTTATTCATGAAAATTGGACTTCATTGAGCCTTTAAACAATCCACTTTTCGTCGCCACCGATGATTCACTTGAAAAATGGACTATCTTAACGTGTCTACGATGCAAATTGCAAATATTGTTCTGCTGGGCTAAGTGAAGCATCCAACTCAAGCCCAAACTCTTAACCAATCAAATTTGCTTGACGTGATTTTTAAACGTTGCATGCGTATGCGTGTGTGTGTAATACATGTAACGTCCCTGCAATTTGTCGGAGTTATGTAAAGCCAAGATTTGATCCAAAAGGCAGTCTTGATTTAGACAGTGAGGCAATATCGATTTTGGAGGCAGACTTGAAGTATCGGACACGGTGGAACCTGGTTGTAACCAGTCGACGTGAAGGTGTGAAGCGAAGAACGAAAAGACAAAGAATCAACTTCGCCCGCACACACACACACACACACACCACCAAACGCACAGGCAAACTAGAGAAAAACGCCAGCCACAAACCAAGACGTCAGAACAACAACTGACGGTGTCTTATCGCTCTGGTTTTTGGTCGTAGCCGTTGGCACAGCAAAAAACCAGCGGGTTCGAAAACATTTCAGCACACGCCACTTTGAAAAGAGTTGACTGCGACGCCTAGGTATCGCTTCAGGCAGAAAAACCCTGAAAATACGGAATATTTACACGACTAGGGTAGAAGGCATGGCTGGGCGACACGACAGGGTCCGCTATTCCGCCAAAATAGCGCGAGGAGGATGGGTTTGTGAGAGAATGTAACTCACTTTCTTGGAAGGCCGTGACGACGATTTTAAAGCCTGGAACCATTGTTTCGGTTGGAGGAAAGCGCAGCATCGGTGCATTCGAAGTGCTAGATGCGAAATAAATGCAGGAATTCGTTAGGATCGCAGGAATATCGTATCGAAAGTCACCAAACGTGCAACTGTTTGACCTTCATGTGTTTTTTGCCGTGCACACGTTTAGATTTCTTGAACACCGTGTGCTACTGCGCTCCGAGATATTCAAGAAATTAATGCGCTGCAGACATTTTCCAGTCATTGGCTAGAAAATGTAATTAATCGCTTCCTTTATTGGCCACCATCTTTTGAAGACAAAGCCCAACACTAATATCCACAAATTCCCAGAATAATACCGGTTACAGAAGCGATAGAGACAAATAGTCAACGACTGGTGCCTGAACAATGTGTATTTAACAAATTCGTGCGAAGACCTTCAAAGAATTTGGAGAGCGAAGTGCCTTTGCAACTTTGAAAGCAATCAAAGTGTCGAAGAAGTTATTGCATACAGTCCATGGAAGTCCATAAGACAGGCGCCACAAGACCTTGACAAAGACTAATTTAAAGAATGCTTTGAAAGATCTAGTTGAGGGCGTCTAGCATCCACTTGCTTGACTCGTTCCCCGATATTTATGACCATAAGGAATTACACAACGAACCCAAGGACGCATCAATAACCTCTCTGTTCGGCAAAATCGTCTACAGAAAGTGCATGGAGTGCTGTCGCAGGAAATGACATCTTCACAGCCAAGAGGTAGCTGGGGATAACAAAACACCACAGGCACCAACCCGGAAAAAACGTGTACGCATCGTTTTTGAAGGAGAACTGGCAAACACACAGAGCGTGTATGCGTGCAAATGATTCTCGCCTGATTTGTACTTATGGGTATAGCAGAAACAAGATTCGGTGGATCGCCAGAATGGGTGAAAATTCGTTCTATGTATGACAAATTGCATCCCTAAAACGATTTAAATGGCTGCTGCAGTGTCGATGGGGAACATTAAAACAAATGTTTCACGGCGCTCGATGATGCAACTGCTCCATAAACCGGAGGGAAATCAAAACTGCAAGCGCAAAATTGGTGTGAAAATGTGAAAAGTTGGTTTCAAGTTTTGCGAGGAAGCAGAGTGTTTGGTGAATAACATTAGCTTTAATTGGCAAACCCTTATTCAACCATCCGGTGAGAACATGGAGGGAACGTTTTTCAACTACCTGTCAAATGAGAGCAGGTGTAGATTTTATTCTGAAAGCTGGTCCCCAACATTCTACGGCACGAGCATTGTCAGAGTGGCTTGAACCGTGATCTCTTGAATTCCAAAAAACGACTTCAAGGTCAGACGCCAGTAAACACGGCCAACCACGACGAAACTTTGCACAGAACCAAAGCATCCATCAAAAAACACCAATGTGACAAACAACGTGTGAAAAAAACCCCTAGCCTTCCTTGGTGTAAACACTAGTCGAGTTTAACCGATACACAACAGACCAACGAGGATGTAATGGCGGATGTAAAACGGAGATTTGATTGGCTGGAAACTAAAATTTGAATGCATTCAACGATTTTTGGCGTGAAAATTCAATTCAACGAATCAAAACCACGCCATCGACTTACTGAAATGCAATGCAAATGTAGGACCTAGACGAGACGACGGGTATTTTGGGGTAATGAGAGAGGCAGAGACCCTGTTCGCCACCGGCTTCTGGCTAAAAATACGCAAAAATTACACGCACATTAAACCAAAAGGAGTGCTTTTTTCGCCATTAGAGAAGGTTAATTGCGTGTGAAATTACACTGCCCGCCTTCCGTATTTCAAAAGGTCTAGATTTTAATGGCCGTAATAAATTCAAGCAAATCTGTTGTTCTGTCGGATCGACCACAGCAACACGTAAAAGAACGCACACAGTCATTCAAACGACCCATGACAATAATGCTGATGATAGGATCCACATACAAACACGCATTACACGAGTCAGCAAATGTTTGTTTTAGTTTTACACTCATTAAACCGCCTAGCACAAGTTAAGCTACAAATAACCGTATAGGCCAGAGATTAGAAGATTTGAACGGCTGCTTTTAATGGAAAGTCAAATGAGAAAAAAAGTCGCTGTAACGAAAAAGGCTAGCTAAAAATGGTTCAAGGAAAATTTGTACCAGAAAATACCCCAATTCCCCCACCTCACTGGCTATTCCCAAGCTACTTTTAAATATCCCTAGCGTTTGTGTGGGTGATTCGTATAAGCAAACGGCTGGCCTTCTCAACGTCAAAGTTATCGCACCGTGTTCATAGTGAGGAAACGTCATACACCACACCCGTCTAAACGTTTGCATTCACCAAGCTATTAGATTGGCAACGCGATACTCAGGTAGGCACTGATTGTCACCCGAAGACACACAAAAAACCGCGTAAATAATTCGGCCAGTGTGTCGAGTGGATGTGCGCAAATTTACTGCGACAAACGGGAAGTAGCACCATGTGGGCCAAGAAATGCTGCCCAAGTTCACGCTGAGCATTGAGGCGTGAGCGTCTTGTACTTTATCCCAACGGTATTCATCACTGTCATCGTGCTAAATGGAGTTGAAAAGCCAATTCTGCAATTAAACATAAACGCTGGCATGGGTGGTGTGGCAGTACGCTTGATTTAAAGGTGGACATTGCAAACCAATGACGCTTGAAGAACGGTTGACGCCTCCTGGCGGACAGGATTTTCCTCGTCGCTGGACGATGCGCTGAGTGTGGTGGATCTGTGAAGGTCTCCTACACCACAAAGTGCTTGTGTCAAACCAGACAATGGATCGACAGCTCTAAGCTCACCAACCTCGCAGTCTGAACACGACTGTTCAACAAAATTGACCTGATTTCCAGGGGGGTTAGTGAATCCACAGCTTGACAAGCCTCTTCCACACAGTAAATAACCCTTGATCTATTGGGATGCTGCATTTTCATCTTGTTCATGAACCAGAAAGAAAGGATTTTTTTAAGATTATAACAACAAATTGGTGAAACGATGCATGGATCCAATTAACAGTAGCAGATTACACAATTAATAGGCGTGACGTTGTGTCCTTGCAATTTCGTTCCATTCTATTTACAAGACAGACAAGTAGGTGGACAAAGACACACGAAATTAGCAACCGACAGCAACTTAGTTCTATAAAAAAAGGTATCCATTCGAATTTCACCGCAAAAGAATTTGACCAAGTGCTGCCCGTTTTAATTTCACTGAGGATTGATAATTCACAACGCATGTACTGAGATAAGAATTTTAAAGTGCTAAACTAAATGTTTATCAGGTTATCGTTTGTCTGAAGAAATCACAACTATTAAATAGTTGGCAATTTGCGTTAAAGCACCAACAGAAAAAGGCTAAAAAGTCTATTTGTGAACAAGATTACATAATTTGAAAGAGAAGTAATAAGCGATGCACTTACCATAGCCTTTGATCGGGCAGTATTGGAGTCAAAAACATAAAGAAAATCATCTTTACAGGTTCGATCACTGGAGGGTATAAAAAAGGAGCTAATTGTGAGCATAATCCGCCCGTTTTCGATTGGCGCGTGAACGACAACCTCGCAGGAAAAGCCGAGTGGATAACGAGAAAATGCGTTTTGAGATATTAAGGTAGTTGTGGAATTGACTTGCGAAACCGATTCGAAGTCATGGGAGTAAATAACGGCGCCTCCGACAAGATCATCAATTCGCAAGATCTTGGTGTGCTGCTCTTCAAGACCAACAATCGCGGTCGGCATTAATGCACAATCCCTCGTAAGGATGTCTTAAAGTCACAATAAAGTAATTTACAACAACGAGGATAGAGTGACTGCGGTGTTTTTAAGGTCCATAAAAATTACAATGAAACCAATTATACCCAAAGGAGAAGTCATCGACATACAGTTAGCATTTTAACCTAGAAAGTAGTAAATGAAAAGCCTTACGAAAGCTTTTTCAACTTAAATATTGTAGACAAAATTATGTCCAAATTTAAGACCAAAAACAGAAACCAACTATTTCAGAGTATGTCAAGGAAACTAGAAAGATGTTTTCCGCAGGAACCGAAGGTGAACCATATATTTCATCCATAATATGTGAATAGTAGAGAAACGTACTCTAAAATGCGTGTAATGTCACTCAAAACCCACAAATGTTCGCAACATTATAAATTTAAAATAAAAGTGGCAAATAAAAAATTTACATCAAATGGCCAGTTAACTCATAAAATATCAAAAGCGCCTGTCAATGCCCCCAAATAAAACTACTGCAAAGAGGTTGTTTTATAGTTCAGACAAATAAAATCGATTGAATTAATTTTGAAAGCGAAGCAAGCTACACTTTTAGGCATATTGACTTACATTTTCTCGGCCTGACACCACTAAGTGAGGTCCTGACACATAATAATGATGCAATCAACAGTGAAAACACACAACAAAGCACGCGCATCCCTTCATATTCCCATATTACAACGTTTATGCCATATTTCAACTTGACTTTTGAAATGGTGCGAATAAATTAGGAATGGCCTAGCCGTCCGAACCAATCAGATTCTCGAAACGCCATAATGAATAATATAGTCACCTTGAAGAAACACAAAAATGTGTGTAATTAAAACCTATGCATTGAAATAGGTAATGTCAAGACATACGTATGTCTCCTATAATTTTTCTTCTTATCAAAAGCACTTTTTGATAATTTAATTAATATGCAAAGTCTCCTTTTCAAAAAATCATTGCAAATAAATGGTGAAATTATGTTGACATTAGGCCTCAATTATCGAAATTGATTTTCCTTTGCATTCATAGTTTTAGAGCATTAGAAAATGATTTAATTCTTTGTCAAATAAAATCAGGATAAATTTTTTTCGTTAGGAGCAGTTTATGCGCATAATCTTGTCCGTAGGTGCTCGTGCCTTAAGCCTGGATTAACAGCACTATTGCAACATTTTTTAAAAGCTAATTGGATCGTACAATGGACTTTGTTAACCACCACAAATAGCACTGTTACTGGGCAAAATTTGCTAAAGTGATTCATTTCGACATGTCAATTTTTTGTGAATTGCTGCCTGAAGATCCCATTTTTTAACAACCAAATATTTAAGTGTTAGAGTATAGCTATAGCTAACACTTTTTTAAAAAGAGGTTACTGTTATTGAATGTGAGTCCCCGTCAAGAGGCTTTTAGTTTATTGAGATAATTCTATTTTTGTATTGCGTACGTACGTGGGATTTTTCGAAATATTTCAGTCCTGGATTAGTACTGTTTTTTGATTAAACCTCAAAAAATCCCAAACAACAGCATTTGACTTATCTTGCATTTATTTCCTAGTGACTATATTAACTCATCGTATTTATTTTTTTGGTTACACATATATTAAACTCTAACTGAATGTATTTCTTTAACTCATTAACCTTACGAATGGCAATAAAAGGCAGCAGCAGATATTTCATATCACTAATTTTGATTCACCATACCTAATGATAATTGAAAAATCACTAATAATAAGCATGTTTTTTTATGAACTTTAAGTCATAATAAACAAAACTGGTTATATGACGCACGGAATTTTGTCTGGAATTTGCCCTTTACTTTCCTGGTTTGCTTTACGCTCTTTCAGATCCTCTCTCGCAATTTGTGCAACTGGTTAACATGGCCATATTGACCCTGAATTTTCAGGAATTAATGTGAATTCAATCACAGATATTACTTGCTAAGATCATCGATGTTAACACGCATGCACAGCTTTAACTTTCCGCTTTTTTTGTGCATCGACTAAAAAAGAATGATCTGTTGCTCCTCAAATACTTGGTTTTTAATTTCTCTTTTTTTTTAACAATGACACATAACTGATCTGTTTACCAGTGTGTCATATATATCTAGAGATTGTGGTTTTATTGGTAGGCGTTGAAAAAATTTGGAGGTACCCAACCGACACCATTGAAGATTTGGTGATAGATTACTCGATAGAAGGACATTGATCCAAATAAAAACTCAGGTGTATTTACAAGTGTCGGACATCAAGAATTGCTGTTTAAATGAAACATCACACACCGACCTCATTAAAGAGATCGAAAATGCAGTCGAGCGTGGATCAACATCAACATCACATCTCACATTTTGCAACAGTACAGCGAGAGAAAAACAACAGGAACGAGAGAAATGCGGCAAGAGGAAGAGTCAAACTTAAAAGATTTGCCTCGTGTCAGCGGAGATTACATTGACGTCATCTGCCCCAGGTTTGGTAAATCAGCTATCAAACCAAGGTTCATGCGACAAAGTCATCAGGGTAGAATGCATGAATTAAGCGCGAGAGAGGTTAAGCAAATCGATCGTCCGTGTTTGCATTACTTTTAAATGACAATTTACAGAGGGATGTTGGAAAATAGGTTAATTTGTCCACTTTACTATTGGTCCTCGGTTACCTCGCACTTTCATTGGCTAGTGAAAAACCTCGTCTAAATGACTTCATCTCACATTAACATAAACTAATACATTCATTTTTTTATTACAGAATGCTAGCCTTTCAACAACGTTGAAGGCACAATTAACTCTTACTTTAATGTTTCAGACAATTTAACTGTTTAAAATAAGTGGTTGTTGATTTCGCGATCACGTGAAAATACTCTAGCCAAATCTTCAGTGCCTAAGCACGATTTAGCAATGATGCACATTTATCGACAATTTTTTACCTAAAATGTTTGCACTAAAGCAGCAACTTATCGTTTCGACGCTACGGGTACAAATTTAAACATTAAATTCGTTGACTCACACAACGATTACGCTGCACAGAATGAGTCACCCAAATGATGTAATAAATAATAAAATCCGTGAGCAAATGTGTGTATGTCTCAAATACTTCTGACGCTAAGGCGAATAACTGACAACAGCATTGGACAATTCTATTGGTGCAGAATGTGCCTCTCAGTAGAGGTTGTCTCAGATAACGGAGAAATAGTAATGCATGACAGTGATTTGTCTCCACTGAACGATATCGCCGAAGTAGATGTTCATGCGCAAGAAATCGCAGATCACGACATTTCGACAGCGCTGAAGCGCTGCAGACTCTAAGGTACACCCTTTCGCGGTTGTTAAAATGCTGATTAGCTGAATTTTTCAATTCAAAAAAGAATGCATTTAAGTGTTTCGGTGTGAAGCGAAATTATTAAATTTTTTCATCATCAACAACTTAACGGTCTGTTAAACAAGAATATATGATCTGACTTTATTTTTGGCGTTTTCTTTTGTTTCAATCCCCAAGTGCCCTGGTAATAGAAGACGGTGATTCCTGAAGGTTAGCAATTTCATAATTTCAAAATCTCATGTAGTCTATGGCGTTCAGACACAAGAAACCATTAATTTTTTTCAGTTTCGAGCACCTTAAAAGCTTCTAGACGTTGTTTTTCTGCTTTTAAAGCAGCTGCATTTCCACATAGTGTGGCGTCGGATCAGGGCGCAGACATGTTGGACCACCTGGCCTCAGCCAATCCCGTGTCTCTCTGCGATCCAACGGCATGCGGGAAAGGAAGGCAGCCAACCAGAGAAGGACATGGATGAGATGCAGTATATAATGAGTGGCGTGGCCAGCGTGGTGGACTCGGATGGAAGGCGCCTGACGCGTGACTGTGGCTTCTGATTGGTCAATAAAGCATGTTCTGTTGTACCGGTCTTTTACCTATTAGGGCTCGGGTATTCTACAATAGTCAGCGAATTTGGCTAATACGGCATTTCATTGGCTATTCATAATCCAATCAGCTACGACAGACATGGACATTAGCAGCATTAAGTGAGTTGTAATCTCATATAATCATAAATCTGTTAACATTTTTTTTTTGACCAATTTAAAGGAACTAATTAAACTCCCGAAGATATCCATCAAGTGTAGGTTAATGCAATGATTAAAATGTAGGAAGAAATAACTTTATTGGAGTCCTAAAACAGAGCAACCGATCGATCTTCAGGCGCCTGTGGACCCCACCACGGCACGGCAAACCGATAGCGACGGTAATCGCAGTCATTGTTCAACATCGCCATCTTCACAACACCGTCCACCTTGTAGGGCCTCAAGTCCGTAGAATCCTCACGAAGACGTCCTATTGTCTGCAAATGGCCCCATGCCTTTGAAACAATAAAATTATAAACATGCTACTGATATAAAAGAAGTAGATAATTTATTTAGATGCGGCACATAAGTGGTTTCCTGGACCCGGAGTGACATGATAACGATGAATTTCAAAAGCGCAAATATGGAAACTTGGGTTGCCATGGCATTAAAAAGTTAAGTTGAACTTACTGCTGCGGCCTTGTCACTGATGTCATTTCCCCAAAGGTAGATATATCGAAGGTGGTCGTTGTCAAGCAGGGCATCTGCTAACGCGCATAGTCCCTTTTCATGAATTTCATTGGACGCCAATGCTAGCCTATGTGAGAATTCAAAATTCCGCGTATGTTGTAGATTTTTAGTGAACTTAAACAATTTCAGAGTGCAGTTAACTGGTTAAAAGAGGCGCTGCTTAGAAGTAAGGTTTAAAACAAGCGAACTCGACTGATATTTCTGCGTCAAAGCAAAAAACTTCAAGGCCAATAAGCAGGTGAATTCAACTCACACGATTAAACGGTCGTTGTGCTTCTTCAAAACCTCTGCAAGGGCAATTGCACCTTCATTTTGGATGCGATTGAATGACAGGTCAAGGACGGTGAGGGAACAGCGATTACGCAAGGCACGGGCAAACGCGATGGCGCCATCTGAGGATATCCGATTTCTGTGAAAAAATAGGGCTGTATTTTGGTAGTACGAAATTCCAACTTATTTTAACACTGCTTTTCTAAAATAAAGTATACAAGTTATCTTCTAATAATGAACAGAATGGCAAGTGCTAGCAGAGTTAACCAATCTGAATCGATTGAGTCACAGAAGCTCAACCTAAACCAATAGTCATAGACTAGCGTTGACGGGTTCTACGATAAAAATGAAAACTGATAAGGCTACAAAGGGTTTGCAACATTAGAAGTAGCAGACTTACGCACTCACGTCCAGCACTTGGATGGTCTTGTTGCGTTCTAGAGCGTCCACAAGTCGCTTGGCGCCGAAGTCGCGCATGTCACATTTTGCCAGATGCAGTTCAGTCAGGGTGGTGTTCAACTACACGAAAAAGGCACCAAATAACAGTATCAGAGATAAGCAGGCTGATTGAAACCTGCAGATGAGTCCCTAATGCATCCGAAACGCCTGACTTTTAAATGAACGTACGCATAGCATTTCCCACATATGCACCGTTTGTTCTTCCTGATGCGTGAACAACAGGAGTCTGTTGATGTTGAAACAGAGAAGTGAGTTGTTTGTTCGCAGGACGGTGGCAAACGCAATCGCGCTGGCGATGTCCTAGTGAGAATACACTAAATTGAATGAAGACATACTCAGCAAGAGACTGATGGTGAATAGAGTCATCTGTGTCGCAACCTACCATGTCGCATTCCCCAACATCCAGGTGGGTGAGCGTGTTATTGGCTTGTAGACCGTGGGCCAAGTGAATGCCACCTTCACGCTTAATAGGATTTCCAGTCATTTTAAGTATCTTTAAGGTGTGATTCAACTAAAATGATAGAAGGAAGCAAAAATGACAAATTTTTTTGATCCTCTAACACTACTGGCCTCCCAATTCACCTGCTTACCAGCAAAAAAGTAGAAACGAATGAGAGTGCACAGAAATTACTACGTACCTTTAGTGCAATACCTAGCTCTTTGGCCCCATCTGCTGTTATATTGTTTCCCATTAAATTAAGTTCTTTCAAACATCGATCATTCTAAAACGGGGAAAAAGTTTGGTGCTACTCACCAATTTGAAATGGCATTGTGTATTTCATGACTTCACATACTTTAAGGAAATTTCCCAATGTTATGGCGCCCTCATTGGTGAGTTCATTGTAACGCAGATCTAGACTGTTGATAACAGGCACATTGAGAAGCGACGCACAGAGGGAGGGTATCTCACGGTCTCTCAGGCGATAGCAGGTTTCACGGAAGTTATTTCCACACACTTTCAAGTAAATCCATTTAATTTCTTCCAGACTGTTATTTTGTAAACAGAGTAACAGAGATGCGTCAGAAGGTAAAAATATGCAGTTGTCAGAGGAAGGTCAGTGACAACAAAAAACACCAGCCTTCTGTTTCATACGTCAAAATTAACTTCAATTTAAAACAATTTTTAGCATGTCATTTTGCCTGAGCTGTTGCTAATCAAAAGAAAGCTAACACTACCACAATTAACATCAAATTGATTAGATGCTCATCTACGTTTGGTTATCAAAGCCCTAACAAACATTTCTGTCAATCATGGTGCATACTCAATTCTACATATTATCGGCTTCAAAGGCAGTTACCTTTTGTTATATTCATATTCTTTTCTCATCATCTTGAGAATATACCTAGGACCATCCTCGGTTGGGTCATATTGTGAGTTTTGATAAGACTCAATGAGCTGCTGGAGGCATATTAAGCGTTTATCTATCATAGCAAATTAATGAGACCCGTCCTAAAATGATCCAGGATGAATGAAGGTTGATAAGAATTAAAAAGCAAAGTGCAAAAAAAACGTGCTATCAATTTTGTCTGACAGGTACTTAAAAAAAGCTATCATAAAACAAAATTTTTTCGAGACACTAGCAGAAATTTTAAAAATCAAAGCTGGCAAGCGATGGTTAAATACTACTTCTTTGTACCTAGTTTCTTTTAAAATGAAACATTCTGCAAGTAACGCTGTTTCAAATATCAGTGCAGTGAAAACATTAGACAAAAAAAATTTGCTTTACAACAATTACTAGACCTTGAAATTTAAAAATCACAGCTACTATCACTAATATCAACAGTTAAAACAATTCAATTTTAAAAAACAAACAAAATTATTTTTTAAATTAGAAATTGCACATTTTTGCTTAGAACATGTGATAAATGTGGGTAAATAACGGCGGTCATTCAATCGGTCTAATTGATGGTACCCATTTGAAGTAAGCCTAGAGATCAAATTATTGCATGCAGTGTTTTCATATGCTTATGTTATTTCTTTCCTGATTTGAGTTTCGTGTATAAACATGGAAAGTCGCCGATGCATTTTATTAATTAAATATGGTTGCTCACTAAAATGTTTTTTTTTCACATTATTTTTTCGTCTCTGTAAAAATGATTTGCTTATTCTATTAAAAAGCCTTCTTATTCTACGAAATTTCTTAATTTCTTTCTAATTAAAACCATTTTATATATTAGGTTGGTTTTCGTTAGCGTTCTGAGTGTTTGAATATTACTTTGGTTTGTTGTCGACATAACTGTGTAAATACCATATTTTACGAGCAGCTAACTCTTATATGAACTTTGGAAAAAAATTCTGAGAAAAAGTTATTGAGTGCATGTATATTCTTCTCTTTTTTGCATTCTGCTAAAACTATTGCACTTCTTTCTTAATTTGTTGTTTCTATGTTCCAAATACAACGAGTCATTTCTACTTGAATTTTTTTTTAGGAACGGTGATAATATCATAGATACTAAAGCCTTGCTCGATTTTTGTATAAGTCTAAATCAATTCAGCTTTTTTAAAAGATGGAAACAGTACCACCTACGTGGTAATATCCTCGTCGCCGCACTATTTACACATAGCCTTGGCATCAGATTTTCTGCTAACCTCTACTGAAATATTCGTCGTATAATAAGCATCTTTTAACTTCTAAAATATGTTTAGGTCGGGGCTAGGGTTACTTTAGTCGACAAATGCAAACCCCGAACGCCTCCCGCCCTTCTCTCAGACCCTTCTACCTTCCACCCAAAAAGCAGCCATCATCGGCGGAGATTGTCCGTGAATGTCGCGATTGGCTTCACACCGTCGGCACCAAACGACCCTACACGCCGAGAGAAGCCAATCGGTCGCTTTTTTCAAACAAAAACTTGCCCAAATCTCGCCCAGTTACAGCGGAAACAATCGAATCAAGTGAACACGATGAGGAGGCATGTGATCGTGGCCGTGATGTAAGACACATCGCAAATTCGCATGAATTCTGAAATCCTTTTTTCCTCTAATAGTTAACTCTAGCCTGTGATGAATTCTCTTAATGGTAAATTTTTGTAAATGGTAATAGCGATGAACATGGGAAAATAATCTGATTTATCCGCTCACAGATTACGAAGATTTCTCTTTGCGTTAATGTTAGCCTGTGACCTCTCTCAACTGATTGCTGGTCAGTTCTCTAACTCGCTTTAATCTAACAACCGTGATTATTTTGTTCTCCGCTACAACTTGGCGTAGATTTTGCTATGTATCTTCTTCAGGTAGCTGCCGACGAAAACAATCTGGGGAGTGCGTTTATCGATGTAGCCAAAGGTGCAGTCGAAAATTGTCGACCAAGTTTTACGTGTTTGCGTTTGTCTCCTAATCCTGGTTTTTGGATCAAAAGTGTGTCTCATGTTCATTTCAGACCGAGGACCACAGATTCGACGACCTCCGACAAAGCCAGAGGCGCATTCGGGGAGGTAAATTAATTATCCTGCTTCTTTGCGTCTTTCAAACATCAGGTAATTAGACATGCAAGGCTGTTTTCTTGTAGCCAAGTCTCTCCAAAAGTGCGTACTTCTCGGTGTAAACCACCGCTTCTTTCTCCCCTTAAATCGGAGATCAGAGGACTGTCCAAGTCGCCTCCTGGACGTTCTCCTGCTTCCATTCTCACGCGTCGGGCTGTGGAAAAGAAGCGGGATTCGGAAGTGAGAGGCTTGTGTTTGACTGTCACCGCTATGAATAGGGATTTTGGCTTATTTAGTTAGTTTTTCAATCCACACATTGATGATTTCACTCCAAACTTGCTATTTAAGAAACTTTCAAACACCTCCCTGGTGGAAGCATGCTCTGAGTTGGACTCAGGTGCTGATGCCCGCCAATCAGAGACCGATGGCCTTGAGTTGCGCTCGCTCCTCGATTCGCTCATTGGTGCGAGCTCACGGTTAAAGGGCACCGCGTCAGTCAGGCGTCCTCGGCCAGACGAGGACTCGAACGATTCAGAACACGACGTTGTGCTAGAGGAATCATCTCACACCGCAAACTGCGAGGAAGCTACACTCGCGTGTGTTTTCAACTTGTTAGATCGCATCAAAGCGCGTCTAAAGAACACGAATTTTGTGGTGAAGGATACAAACCTCTACAAGGACATTGTTTCCACACTCCTGAGCCTTGCTGCTTGTCGCAGATGTCCACGACTACGCCTGAAGGTCGCCGACTTGGGAATTTCGGTGAGTCGACCAATGACATTTCAGCCTCTGCAACAACCTTGAAGTAGCTCATTCAAATGTGCTGTTGTTGTTTTAGCTTCGTGTGAAAGGCGCCAACCTCATTCGTGTTTGCAAGCTCATCTACCGTGTCTCCAAGGAACCAGAAAACGATGAATTGTTCATTGAAGACAAAAGTTTTAGCCGTGAGTTGATAATTTACACTTCTCTGCTTTGCAGTTAGCCTCATCTCAACTGGTTGATTGGTTGTAATTTTGCAGCGGTAACGCATGACGTAGTAGAGCCGAAATTTGCTCAAAAGAAACGGGTAATTGTTGCCTCCCTCATTGTAGCTTCCGGACATTGGTTCAACGATATCTATAGCTCTAGTGATGTCGTGAATCCATTTAACCTCTAGACCACATTTGCGGTGTGTTGGGCGACCTGAACCTCTTCACAGGCGAAACTCGTCCGCTTTCCCCGCTGATTGACGTGACCCGTGGCCAACTTTCCACCGCGCTGGAGTCCCTTCTCTATGTCTGCGGTGCGCTGAAATTTCTCGCCGCTTCGTCTGTCACAGGCTCCACTTTCCGGACACCGTCGATGCTCCAGGCGTTGAGCAGCATTCACACGACGCTTGAATCGTTCTCACATGACCTTGACAAGCGTTGTGCAGTGGAAACTGGAGGAGGTTTTGACGTAATTGCCGAGAACATCTACTACGTGCTATTACAGGTGGGTGACCGTCGCAGCACGTCTGCTGAACATTTGTGTAAATAACTACTTACAACATGTAAGTAGCAATGATCATTATATTACTTTTAACCCTTAAATCTGTTGAAGATTACGGAGATATTTTGCGTGATCGCCTCATCCAATTTCAACGAAGACTGGAAATCCTTGGTTGTTGATTCCGGCGTCATCAAGTGCGTGTTAAGGGGTCTTTCACAACACAACCCACAATCACCGTCGCCTTCTATTCGAAACGAAGTCTGCTTAAATTGGGCTAGAGTGCTCGCTCACGCGACCGAACATGCCTTCATTTGCTCCTACTTAACCGAAGACGCCTTGACTGATTACTGCCGGGACTTTGTGCGTCTCATCCTACTTCGAAGCGATGAACCCGTAAGTTTCGATTTTCAAATATCATGTTTACTTATAATTTATCAGTAGAGCATTGTGTTTTCCTTTGTAGGATTTCGTTATACGGCTTGCTTACGCCCTCGGCAATATAGCTGCCCGCTGCAATGACGCTAGAAGCTCGATTTTCTCGAGTCGACAAGTCCTGAAGGACATCTGCCAACTATGCCAACGATATTCCATTGAACTCAGGCGAAACGCTCTTTCAGAAGGTTATTTCTTCCCTTGCTTCGTGTTGTTGAAGTAACTGAATGCGGATTCTAATTTGTCCTTTTATAGCAGAGAAAGAAGTAGTCTATACGAACCAGCCTTTTGTCGGTGGCGCACATTCATCAGCCAATGACGTTTTAGTCAAACTAACCCGCGTAATTGCCAACGCTACCATCGGCGCTGAAGTCGGCTACCTCGCGTCCATTGTTCCCGAATGCATCACGCTTTTGTTGGAAATAGCGTGCAAGTCTATTTTGTCTCGTATTGAAACGGTTTTAAGCTTCAAGTAATCTATTACCTGTTGCCTTCACACCTGATAGCTAGCATCGGTACAATCCCAATTTCAAAGTGAAAAAAAAACAACTCCTACTCATTATAATTAGTAGTATGCAAAACGTTCATTTTTACCAACCTGTTTGCACATCTAAGCTGCTGTTATTTGCTGTAGGTTTATGCAAAGGTGAAGATGAAGAGTTACTGCAAAATAGCCTGGCTGGACTCAACAATATCACCTTTCACATGAATTTGGATGAGCGGCCGCAGCTGCTTTCTTTTCAGAAGATCATCAATAAAGGTATCATAGCGTTTGTTTAATTTGCCATTTCAGTCTGATTGCTGTACGTGGGCGTGAAGAATTTCCAGCTACTTAATTTATATAAGTAGGTGTTTTGGAACCATAAACGTCTTGAAAATACAATGTCATTTATTTAGGCAAACGTAAGCAACCTTTTGACTATTTTCGTTTATCAAGCATGTCTACGGCTCTTGAATCAATTTTACGTCCACGCTGATGTCTGCCTGGGTTGCGTGCGAGTTCTCGGGAATTTGACTCGCCATCCCGCCACTAGAGCGGCTCTCCTCCAAGAATCGTCCACAAATTCAGACGCCACCAACCTCGTGGGGCGATTGATGCCTCTGGTGGACTACTCGCGCGACGACCTCGTCTACTGTGCGCTTGGAGTCCTCGTCAACTTGATGCTGGAGTCGCCGTGTTGGCACGACTTCTACGAAATCCGAGGTTTCCAGAAGTGAGTGGGTTTCAGAGTGCCCGTTCTCTTTCATCAAAGATTCTTCAAGAAAAATGAAAGACGTGTCGACCACTTTTTAGTTCCCAGACATTTTTCACGACGTCCTCGTACAGATTGATTAATTCCCGCCACAACGCCAGCAGCGATCGCAATATTCTGACGGAGCGAAGTCAAAACGGAGCAGAAAGGGCGTCGAAACCATCCAATCAGATTTGTTCAACGTTTGGAGGGGTGTTACCGTACTGCGAGTGTACCTGCTTGTGGAGATCATATGGCTTTTGTTGAATGTTCTCATTCAGACCACATAGGTGGTGCGCCTAGGGACGCTGACAGATTGTCGGCTTCTGTCGAGCCAGACAATCGATCAGATAAGTCGAAACACACCCTTTTTGCTCCTCAACCACTGATTCCTCATTTCGATGACCACATTAAGAGCACAGATCAATCGAGTTACACGAACTAACTATGAGAGGCAAATCCTTCTCGTCGTGACCTTCACACGAAGTTAAGTAGCTGTCCTCAAAAAAACGATTGATTGCGTAGAGATTCCGGCGAATTTAGATTCCTTCCGAGTACAAACATTACCTCAACCGCGGTCCATGTCATCGCAAGCGAAGCCACTTCTAACGGCGTCTAGGAACATGCGCAAATGTCCTTACTCACAGTTGGCTGTCCTGATTAAATGGATTTCGCGTTTGTTTTTAGAAATCACGAATTTAACTGGCTGATTACGCGTTTTTCTACTGCATTCACACACCCGAATGTATGAAAATTTCCGCTATTTGTTCCAACCATTAACGTATAGGCTGTCGCTCTAGTCAACTCATTTTCCCCTTTCTCTAAAAACACATTAATCACATTTATTGTTGAACTTAATCTCAGAATTTAGCGATTACGTTCGGTTAGTTTATTGCATGACCGGGTTATTCTACTCACCGTCTCTACGATTGGTGGAAGCGCATCGATGGATTGATTGGCCAGTTCGTTTTCAGCCTATCAGATTAACGCAATCAGTTTGGCGGTGAAATCTGCACAAAGCCACCTGTCTACGGGTAAAAACGGGTTTTCTTTGTGCATTTAATTGAGATGAGACCACAGACTACTTTCGTCATCCCATTGGACGAGAATGAGGTCAATGTGTGGGGATCACTGGCCCCAGTGATTAGTGAACGTTACGTGAAGGCGAATGTCGAATTTTGTCATGCGAATTGTTAAGGGTCGTTGTTCCACCTAGTTGTGTGTTTGTAGCGTACGTATGCCTCAGCGTCTGTTTCTTTTTTTGTCGTCAACTTGATTCGATGGCGGCGTTGAAATGGTATTGCTTGCAGCGAGAATCTGCGGTGTTTTCGAAAGCTTCGTGATTGTGGTGTCGTTGCAGCGGATCCATCCTACTTTATTATGCCTCTCTAATTGCAGAATGACTGAAATCATCCGCGCCTACGCAGGAATCGACTGGCAGATCGCAAGCCTCGCAGGCAAAGTCATCTGCAACTTCCTCTACTTCGACGTGGACCTAAAGGTTGAACACAAGCGCGAGGACCTCGCGTCGGTCAAATTCCCCGCGGTTGAGCTCTTGGGTCAGGAAGAGCAGGCTGAATTGGAAGCGCTTCTCCTCGATTTGACTGGTCAGTTTAAGTCAGCATTTTTTTTCTGTCTGGCCTCGTATTAGCCTTCAACTCCAAACGCATTCTACTGTTCCAAGAACTTTGTGTACTTATCCATCGATCGATATTCCTCTGTTTCAGACGAAGACCTTGTCAACAGCGTCCAAGGAGACACAAGAATTCACGGTGTCGAGGGTGACGTATCACACCACTGCTTCCAACGATCTGTCTGGAGTGCTGATTTCCTGTCTGTTGCAGCTCATCTGCTGGCCATTATGAACGGGAAGGCCTAATTGGCGTTCCCATTGTCACCCGCTGCTTCAGATCCCACAAACGGTTTCTTTTAAAACACTAACTTTTGATCAAATATAGAAACGGATATCTTCACTTTTTAGAACTGGTTCTCGAAGTTTGGATAGGTAGAATGCATGAGAATCATGAGGGAAGCTGTTGCTGTCAATGGCTTCCAAACAAGTCATTCGTGTATAAATTACATCGCTTAAAGCGTCCTGCTTCTTAATTCACTTTGAACGGTTGCCTAAATTGCCAAGTGGACCTGGATGTGTAATCAAATCGATTTGTTAAGGTCACGTCTGTGATTGGTCCAAAACCACGGTATAAATTAGTCCCCAGTATAAGGCTATTGGCAGATACCACACGGGGTCAACTAGTTCTTGTTATAATCACAGTGGTTCGTGTCAGCAACGAAATCGAACGACGCTCTTCACGATTGCGATCATTTCCAAGTCAAGACAATACTCTGCTCTCAGCACTTCAAAAGACATTTAGGTGGGCATCACACCACAGCAGCATTGATTGCCGCGGGCGTGAACGATCTGTGGAAGTGTTTCCTGGGTCAACTGGCGCACACAGATCCGTGATTTGCGCTCATGACGGTACACAAAAAGTTCGTTTTCCAAATTTACACTGTCTCTACCACATCGTGCTCGAAATTTGTGGTCTTAAAATTACTGACTCAACAAGAAGAGAATGTTGAGTTTTAACCACTAAACCAAATTATGGTCGCTCAGACACAATTCCTGGCAATTCGTCCAATTCCAAACGCTGCAAATAGTCGAGTAGGATGAGACAACTATGTTAATCACTCAATTTCCAAGAAGGATAATGTGATAAAAGTTCACGTGTGTCAATGCGCATTCGTCAAATTGAGCAGGCAGCAGGTGCAGACTGAGTTGCCGCTTACAACTTTTCCAGCTGGTCGAAGAGGTCCTTCGCCAAGTCGCGACAGTCTTCAAGGCCCACGGAGAGGCGTAGCATGCTGTTGGTTATTCCGAGAACCCTTCTCGTCTCCTCGGGCACTGAGGCATGCGTCATCAGAGACCTGGGTGGTAACCAAAAGAATCGTTGTTGGTTGATTTGAATTTCGACGTCAACGCGAGTCTAGACACCGTCACGTCGTCCAGACATTTGAACGTTAACTAGGCCACCCACTAGGTCTCTACTGTTCACGTCCGTGACCTTGTGCGCACAAGAACCCGACAAACACATCGCACGTGTAAACTTGTCCTATAAACAGCGGTGTTCAGGCTTCTTTTTGCTATGACACTCTAAACTACCCAATCACAAAAAAGAGTCAGCGAACCAATAAAACAACACTTACGGAATTTCAATCAAGCTCTCATACCCACCGAGACTTTCAGCCAAGAGGAACAACTAAAACGAAAACAGAGGGACAATGCACTTTCAAATCAAGGGGTGTAAAAAGACTGTATTTAACCGGTTTATTGGAGGGCCTCTTTGGTTGTAGACTGTTTGATGTAATTACTAGCAACAGGTGGTATAGATTTGAACTGGTTCCCCGACACCGTGGTTTCAGGTGTCCACAAATCATGCTCAGACATTAATCTTTCAGACTCTGATTACCCAAACCACGCACATCAACACACCGTTGACCCGAACTAGAATGCGGAGGGCTGGTGAATGGCACACCATCGATAAACAATGTGCACAACCCCGACTTCAACTGCCAAACTGGGCTAAGAATTGGACGGTTTGGATGAGCATTAACTCTCCTGTTGCTTGCTTTGACAGCATTGATGTGAATAGGACTTACTTTGAGGTTCTTAACAAAGTCGGCCGTCTGTTTGGCGTCTGCCTTGAGGAAGACGCAGATCATCCCACTGAATCCTCTCATCTGTCTCCGTGCTAACTCCCACTGTGGATGGCTTTTTAGTCCTTGGAGGGTAAAATAGGTTAGCATATGCCGTTATTAAGTCAGTTTACATTTACCACTGTGGTATCCACGATGCTAGTGGTTGATATTCAAGTATTTTGTTTATGCTAAAATACAATTAGTGCAATTAGTGGATAATCGCCTCGAGATCTCGTTGTACTATTGATGAAACACTAAAAATCAGCTGTACCTGGGTGCAGAACAGCCTCGACTTTGGGGTGTTGTGAGAGGAAGCTGGCGATGGTGAGCCCATTTCGCATGTGCGCTTGCATCCGCACCGCCAGAGTACGGAGACCGCGTAGACAGAGGAAGCAGTCGAATGGGGACGGAACTGCACCCGCGGCGTTCTGGATGAATTTCAATTGACTTTGCACTTCAGGGAGGCCCTTACGAATTGCAACCGAACCCATAATCACATCGGAATGACCTAAAACGATGTTGGCCAAACTGTGTGATCTTCTACATGCTCCACTGAATACTTAAACGCTTAGTTTCGTAGTATCTTGAACTGGATAACCATTGTCCAAAGCGAATTACATTTTAGGTTGGAGTCATGGGCCTAAATTAGAAGCAAATCGTTGCAGACCAATCAAAAACAGACTAAAAGCAGATTTAGTGGTACTTGGTCAATAAGTACCCTAATGAAATCAACCTCATTGGGCTGCGTTTTTGGGTTGAGGTTAATGCTACTGAAAACAGCAAAGTTGATGAGCTCGTGAACACTTGACACGGACCCGAATAAGCATTAACTCGATAAGATAAATGCGAATAAAAACTTACCATTCATGTACTTTGTTAGCGATGCTAAGGAGATATCTGCACCTAGTTCGAGTGGCCGCTTAAAGTGAAATAACGAAAAAAACATTACTAATTAATCAAAAGCAAATGCGGAATACGCGTAGACAGGAAATTTGTGTCACATCAAACTTGTGACAAAAGGATGTACAAGAAAGCGTTTTTATGCACAAAGTCATATACCTGGAAGTAAGGCGACATGAAAGTGTTGTCGACAACAACAAGAATGTTGGGATCTGCTTCATGGGCAATACGCGAAACCTCAACAATGTCAACCAATCGCATCAAGGGATTTGATGGAGTCTCAATAAAAACCATCTTGGTATTCGGTTTCAATTCTGTTTTAATAAGTTCAGGGTTGCGCATGTCCACATAACTAAACTCCAGACCGTGTCTTGAAGCAATTTTTCGAAAATATCTTCCAGTACCTAAATAAAATAAGATTATTTGGTGTCAAGTATTTCAAACAAAGAGATGATGTACTTGGTTGCACAAATAAACAAAATCAGTACAAAGTCAGTTGTTTAAAGAGGTTGTAATAATTGACCACTTCAGCTAAATGGTGTTTCCTGATGACAAATACTAGTTTAGAATTCCAAATAAAGTGCTAGACTACAATCTCTGCAGGTGCATTTACCAGAATCACATAATGATAAATGTTTCATTACTTTCATAGCAATCTGCATATCTAGGACGAAATGGCTTAATCAAAGTACAAATGAAATTCTGATATAGGGAATAACATATTTGTTTTTGAAAAACATTCCGTGAATAAGACTAGGCTATATGCATAATGTAAGTAAATAAACCTAGCATAACAACTATAAGCTTATCTGCAGACTTCAAGTATGCTTTAGAGTTGAACGTAAGGCATGGTTTGTTGGTTATGATGGAAAAATGATGAAAACGTAATGGTGTTGTGAGAAGTGCTTTATTCTACATATGTACTTACCTCCATACAGATCATCAAAAGAAATGATATGATCTCCATGGCTCAACAAATCGAGGCACGCGCCAAGAGCAGCAAGGCCAGAAGCAAAGACAAATGCTCCCTCACTGTTTTCAATTGTTGATATGCAACTTTCTAAGACATGTCTGGAATAGTTGCCAGACCGAGCGTACTCGTACTACGATTGCGTATAAAAACAACTTTATAAATCGAACCTTCCCAGTAGCAGGTTTTAACTGCTGAAATGTCGTTGACAACGTTATTGGTGTAACAACAGGATGGCCCATGTCTGGTAACTCTAAAGGCTTGTGCCCACCATGAGTTAACGACGTTTCAATTCCATCAAACTGTCTAAAGGTTTCTTCGTACACCTTAGCTGACTCCTGAAGTGCACGCTCGTAAAGGATTTCAAAGCACTCCATCAGACTGGAAGAATAAGTCGAAGGCAGCACTTATAACTAATTTTCTCAAGGACGTAAATAATTAGGAAAGATGACTCATTAAAACAAACCAGCTGAAAGTCAATTATTTAGCACACTGCTAATTATATACACAGGTATATTATATTTCAGGTAAGTTGTACAAAATGTTATATAAATCACTTAACAATTTGTTTATATCTTTTTGATCACTTAGTGAGTGCATTACCAGAGTTCAGTGTTCGAATCAAGCCCTGTCTTAATTTTAGCCGATAAGTTAATTGCATAATTCCCTTGATTTTCATGTCGAGTGCTTCCAAGAACAAAAAATACCGCAGCATTTTCAGAGGGATTTACATTCCGAAACAAATTTTCGACCTCAGAATATAACCGAAAAGGAAGACAAAAGCAAAAGACGTTCACCAGATATGCTTGCGCAATTTAAAATCTTTGAGTCCAGTTATTAACACAGTGACCATTTGCTTGTGGAAGCACAAAGTAAGTCATGGTTATAGAGTTGTAATTTGTGAACAGAGTTGATTGTTTCGACGTCAAGTATCACAATTTTTTCGTTAATTGTCTTGGATCATGTTGAAATTCCCATCTAACACAACTGAAAAAGTGTATTTTCAAATGTTAAACTCTGTTTAAGAATAAGCTTAAATATATCCAACGTCTTTAGGGTGTAGAATCGGAATTTCAACTAATGATCAATGCATTATTATTTACAAGCTGAAAGATAATTTCTGTGATTGGTTGATGAATGCCCGAAATGCCTTATATACAGTTTATCTCGATCGTCACTTAGCATGCACCCCGCGATTTCAATTGAAAAAGGCTTTAAGGAGGGCTCGCAGCGTTGGCTGTACGCCTTGTACAATGCCTTTGAAAGAACCTTGACCCCCCCCCCCTCCTTAGAGGGCGTTCCATCTATTAAGGTTTAGTCAGATAAAATTGTATTGCGAAGAAACAATAGGAATATATGGGAATAAGGTTAAATGGCACTGTGTCACACTATTTTTGGGATTGCCTATCGATTATTGTGAGCAGGAGATGGCATTTCTGATCTTATCCGACTTTCCTTAGTTAGTGATTGACAATATACATGGCACCTGCGAACAGGTCATTAGTTTTGTCCGACGAGGTCTTCGGCAGGAGACAGACCTCCTTAAACTGTTTCATGGTGGCAATTCAGGTAAGTTGATTCCGTGTCCCGCCACCTATACGTCATGTTTTCGTAGCTGGCTTTTTCTATCACTTAGGTTATGCTATAGATTTCTACATTTTTAAAGCAGACACGGGTACATGATGTTCCTTTGTTAACTTAAGCCAGTTCCTTAAGCAAACTTTCAACTCTAAGCAGGTGGGGTCATTTATTGGAATCAAGGTCGCCGATGGCAACTAAGTGCGCAGTAAAGGCTCCTCTCACAATAGTAGGATGTGCTTACCAGCATATCCCGTGTCTTTTTGCAGATATATCATGCAATGCAATATTGTGGTCTGATTTCCTCTATCGCTACATGGTGGAATGAAGCAAACCACCAGGTTGTTTATGCATTTTGCTTACAAACAAGGGAATGGCGTCATAACAACAGTTACACCGCTAACATACCCGACTTCAGAAGTTCTATATCTTATGGCAAGCATTTATCTGTTGTGAGCCCCAGCATGTGGTCTTTAACCACACCGGGCCATGGAATCAACCCTGGTCGGATTACGTAAGAACAAGACGTGAGAGGACGCGGACACAACTGTTTATTTCAGAGATCAACTACGTTGGTGTCGTTGTGTCGTGTGTGGGGCTTGCACGTGTGTATTTATACCTCGGATGTGTGAGTCATAAATGTGCCAACATCGAGACCTAGGTGTGAGGGTAATCCAAGATAAATATTCGTGTAAATGAGGGGGAGTTAAGAATCCGCACGGCTGGCGACATGCTGCGAAAAAGGGGAACCCTGTGTAGGTGGTATAGCGACTGAATTAAGGGGTGTGAATAAACACGACTCACAAAATATCTAACCACAAAAAAATAAGATAGAGAGCAAATTCGTAAGGTGACCCCATTTTGAGAGGACGTTACTGCTGGAAATGGTGACGGCTGTTGCCGCAAGATTGTCACAAGCGGTGATATTCATTGAGCAGTTTCACACCTCACCATACAACGGCCTTGACAAAACCTGCAGCAGTTAAATGGGTTAAAGAGGAGATTTCGGAGAAGAAAATTGTACGACCTTATTAATCCCATCATTCATCGCGGTCGTCAGGGATAGGGGACTCTATAAAGCTCGGTGTGAATTAACGCAGTTTATGAACGTTACGCTAGGTACGATTTTCTAGCACAAATTTAAGGTCGGGCTACTGTCAAATTGGGATCGATCCGGCTCACTAGCGAACCTTAGCATTCGATACTACGTCAAGGCTCTAAGAGTTCGGAACTATGCCTTTTAATTTTGCAAACATTGTAGAAACATTTTAGGTATTAATGAATACTGTCAAAAGGGAGCTAAGACGAATAAGCAAGAAGCGCTAGTTATTAAATATTTCGTTCAAATTTTATAGCAAATTTATTTAGTATTGTGTATAGTCTTTCCATGACCTTAAGCCAGGTCTCAGGAGCCGCATGAATGCCATCACGAAAGAAGCTTGCAGTCTTCAAGGCAATAAAGACATCGTCAACAAATTTGCGCACATCGTCCGGCGTTTTGAATTGCTAATCCATAACAAATTATAGTCCAACGAAGCCAAATATAGGGAATATGCCGCATCAAAGAGAACTTTCCACTCTAAATTTAAGTCGTGCCAACAACCTGGGGTAGAGCGCTCTCATGTAGCAGTGCGACTTGCTTGATTTCGTAACCAGAAACTAGGGTTTTTTGATTAATTTTTTAGTCAGTGTGTTCAGTGGTAGGCTGCAGTTTGTGCAGTCACCATCTGTCTAGTTTCCTGAATTTTGTGATAAAGCACGCCTGTCGTGTGCCACCAGTTACACAGGAAAACATTTTTCAAGTAGATATCCTGTTTCGAGATCGATGTACTGGGATGCTGCCTTGGATTTATCTACGATTACTTACGCTTAAAATTCACGCCAAAATATACTTTACATCACTTCCCACAATTTTCCACATTGAGTCCTTTTTACTTGTGGCCGGGCAAGTTGTGAAAAACATATTCTCAAACTAACCTAGGTTATTTGCTCAAAACATAGTTTGGACCCAACTCTCAACTAACAGATTCTATCCAATTTAGCATGATCTCTTGGAAAATGCTGTTTTGGTGACTCCAGGTTCATCTTTACGGCTGCGTTGAGTCTCTATCCAGTAGGGCTTCTAATTCCGATGAGAGGCTGGCCACTAAAACCGAAAGTACCACTTCTAACACTCTCGTACCAATAAAAACACGTTTGACAAGACACAACGTCGACAGCACCCAGAACACTTCAAATTAATTCCTGTGCTTCAGAAACATTTTCCCGTGTCAGACATCGTTTAAGTGCAATAAGGAATGTGCAGTTTGTCAGTTACCACCGCAAACTCTAAAATTGTAACTTATGTAGATTTTTTACTTAGTGTTCTAGCGTAGTGAAGAAGAGCAGCAAGTGTTGGATCCTCAATAAAATTAGTAAATTCGTTCACTAAACTAGTGTTCCCGCTCTTCGGGTAATTTAAAAATGGTTTTCTTGACCTCGTTCTGAGCAACTAATCTGCGCTTTTCCTCTGAAGTGTGTGCTGTTAGGCAAAATGGTGATAATTTGACTGCATTCTACAAGCTGGAAGCACTTGGATCGTCTTCGAAACGCCACTTTTAACTAACTGAGCTGTTCTACAGTCTCTGGCAAAGCGAACCTTTCTTGCATCAGGTCATAATTGGAAATTAGGAATGATTCTGGTGAATCCTGGAAGTAAAAGAGCATCGGAAGAAATTTTCATCGTGTCTAATGAGTGGATTTCGCTTTGCCAGACACTAACCTCGGAGACGTACTACGACCAACTCATCCAGCTCAATGTCGAAATCCAAGCTAAGCACGTCAAAGCAGTCAATTGGAACGGCTTCATCTACCACCGTGCTAACACCGCACCACAAATTGCCAAATTGACATTACGGACTCCGACAATACCCGCCTTATTCGCCTGACCTTGTTTCTCCACACCTTCGTACATGTCGCTTTTTGCTGGATAATTTAAGTGACAACCATTCGGTTCAGTGGAAGCCGTTGGCGGTTACCTTTGGACAGTCATAGAACATAATTTCGAGTGCATTATGAATTGACAAGCGCGTTGTACTTGATCGCATTCTGTTTGATATCGGGCACGACATTTCGCAATCACCGGATGCCTTGTAGCTTCAGTCTGTTGGATTGCGCAGAATTTGGTGTGAGTGTCAAAACACACCACCCCTTCTGGTTGCATTTGTCACCGCCGCAACAGCTTCACGGATTGTCTCGTTTTGGGACTGTTAGTTGACTATTCGAACCAGTTGTGCCCTCAGTTCAATTGGTAGAAAGAGTAGATGAGTCACTCGAACTGGTCGCAGTGGTCGCGCCCTCAGGAGCACATGCTCAATTTGTGTTTAACCG
>UXSR01005722.1:194-34957 GCA_900604375.1 Mesocestoides corti
GGGAAAAGGGGAAGCTTACCTCAGGAGACGACATACTGCCAACTATTACACCAAACCTAGAAAGAGAAGGATATACAATCGGATAAGCAGGCCCCAGACTTGCACTATAATCGTTGAGAAAACATGTTTACTACGTAAAAAATCACAAATCTGGACAAACTAGCACAAGATGTTGAAAATTAGCAAGGCATATACACAGTTACGTCCGCATGTCATCAGTCGATGATACTTTCTTAATACAGATGAAACAGGAACACATTGTTAGAAATATTTGACCGCAGGATGTTAAAGGCATGTTTCAGTAAATCAAGGTCTCACTGTCGCGGTTTACTGTTAACATAAGATACCATTAGGCAGGGTAGCTCCAATGATTGTGAGAGATAGCTAAATTAATCCGACTTAATATAATGCGCCGTGAAAGGGCACCACAAGACAGAAAAATTGAATCACCTGAGAGATAACTAACTTACTTAAATAGAAGCAAGTATTTTGACTTACACGAATAAAGACTAGCATGTGATTGGTAAATAAAACCTACACTGTTGTGCTAGTCTTCCTCGCACTAGAGCTCAGGTATTAAAATCTGTGCTTTAAAAATTTAATTAAAGCGCAGACATATTGGACCAGGTGACCTCAGCCAATCCTCTGTCACACACAATAGATAAAAGCAATTATTGAATTTAACTCCCCATCAAAAGTTTATTCTGATTATGATCTACGTTTTCTGCTAACTGATTGTGTAGACTGCTAATTAATTAGCAATTTAGGTTCTGTGTGTTTCTTGGTTGTTTACCTTGCTATCTAATTCAGAATCAGCCGAAAGATATACATTATTTAACGAGGGGTTCAGGCGATATTGTAAACACGGATGAAACGTTCCTAGTACATGATTGTGTCGTGCGGTTGGTCGCTCAGTAATGCTTTGTAGTGCTTGACCTTTTTGTAATAGGAATCAGTTGATTAAAGAATAAGCTGAAACATGCGAGGTCCAATATGCCTGCGCCCTTATTCGCCCTCCGACTTTTCTGTTGACAGCTATTTCATTCAATTAGACTTATGCTTACTTCAAATGTTCATTCGATTTGCGATTTTTGTACTGATATGTAACCATAATGTGTTTCTAAGAGTGAAAGGAAGCCCCTTTGAGAATAATGCTTGATTTGTTGAATAAATATATGAAAATGAGATCCTCTAGAAATGTTTACAATGAATTTGTGATAGAGTGCCTAAAAATTGGCTTGTGTAGGCCAGCGGTAGTGGTCCTTACATAGTCTAGTATTGATATAAATGTATTGACCGCATTGTGGTGGTTTTAATATGTGTGAATTGCACGCACCATTGTTAAGTACAGCTCATGTAGACTTTATATCATTTTTTTCAGAAGTTGATCTTCTCATCAAAGTTACTATTTGGTTTCAATACTCATTGCGGAGTCTTCTAATCGATTTTTTTTGTTTTTGAGTGCTTTATATGCCCTCAATAGAATTGATCCATTGTATCACTTTGCTCTCTAGATGTCATATTTTCATTTGAATCCTAAAAGTAAATTTAAATGCATAACTGTCCCCATACACTCTTTACTAATTTTTTTATTAGTTAGCACTTGCATTTATTAATGGCTTTTATTTTTTCCACTACTCATAAACCTAGGTTTTCAACGTTGCAACGTCAACACTCGTTAGTTTAGCCTGCGTCGACAAACACACAGGAAACTTTTAGCTAGACATGTGCCTAATCTTCTGATGCAAGGATACCCTCGGTACTCAGTTTAGCACCCTACATACGCCCAACAAGGAGCCTTGTGTTTCACTAGATTTAAGCGCGAGGCCTATAATGCAGTTACGAATACAGTGCCATAATTGCTTTATGTTGTAGTCTACCGGAAGGACTTGCACAGACTAAGAAACGCCTTAAGATGCTCATGTGGTTTTCATCCTGTTTAGGCATGTCATGGAAAGCGGAGTGCTAACGGCAACAGAATACAACGCATCTGTTCGCCAATTTCACGAAGCCATCCAAAGAGAATACACCGCGGACGTGTGGAAAATCGAGTCAGTTGGCAACTCACCAACACTCGAGCTTGTCTGCTACACCAGTCGCGGGGGGACATCCACCGCGTCCTCCCCCGCGCGTCTTGAATACCGGACTGTCTACAACGACGCGTACGCGGTTCCCGTCCTCCTTTTTCGAGGTTCCTTTCACGACGGTAGTCAAGTGCCCATTTCCTACTTTTGGCAGTGCTTCTCCAAACGAGCTGACCGACAGAACCAGGCTCAGCAGGAAATGTGGTCGGTCGTAAGCCAGACAGAGCACAGGCCCTCCGGGGTGCCGTACTTCATGTTGCACCCCTGCAGGACGCGTGAACTCATGACCACTGTCAACCCCCCTGACGTCCTTTCCTACATCAAATTTTGGTTATCGTTTATTGCTCGGTATTTTGACATCTACGTGCCTCCCTCAATCACTACTTAAATGCTATTTAACCATTTTTTGACTAAGGCTTGGAGCCGTAGACATATCCAAACCACAAACGACAGAAGATATAGAATTTAAAAAAAGAAAGGATGCAGTATGAATCCATGAAAAAACGATATTTACAATGCGCAATTCACGGGGGTGTCCTACTTTCTGGGAACCTTCTTTGGTCGGCGGCCCATACCGTAGTTAATGGGGGTGTCATCGGTGAGAGACACTATATTTAATCCCGACAGCGTCATACCCGAAAGAGTTGACTAAACAGGGGGTAATATTTTTGCAAAACCACACATTACCACTCTGTTTGAGCCGATACCACGGAATTTGACGCGAACATCCTTGATCCCCATTTTCTGGGCCTTCAATCCGATCGAGATGCCGACGGTTTGAGCAGCTACTGTTGTCTGCTTGCGGGCATTTCGAAATCCTTCAATACCGCAACTGGTGTCACACAAATTTCGTCCGTTGCAGTCAGTGAGGGAAATCTTTGTGTTGTTTCTACTTGCTGTTATGTGCACAATAGGCAGCTCGTGATAAGCGCGGTCGGCGAACATGGTGTGAAGACCGGCTTCATCTAAAATTTGATGACCGAGTCTGAAAAAATAATCAATTGAGTGTAGCTTACACAGATATCGGCCGTTTTTCGTCTTTCGATTCAAGATTTGTACCGACATCCGATCCAGCGACGGTTGAAGAAGTGTCCGTCGACTCGAAAACCCTCAGGAGGTTTTGGAACACTCGCGTGTTCCTCTAAAAGATTTGAGAACATGCGAACACACAGCACAAGTATTTCGAACATTCAGAGTTTCGGATATCAACGCGGGATCGACGAAATACGTGTCCGGATCGCCGCTCAAATATCGCTTCAATCTCATCATCATGCACCATCAATAATCCGGTTTATCTAGCTCCATATGCAATTTAATGAACTAGGATCAAAGAAACAATAACTGCCATAATGATGTAATAAGCAACACAAGGTGAATGCAAAGGCCGTGGCTCGAAGATTTCGGTACAACTGCCTTGACAAAACACCACAACCCCAATTAAACACCAAACATGCTAAGAAACACTTTAGTGAAGGATCCAGTAACTAATGAATGCATCTTTTAATATTCAGAAACTTCAGTGTGTCACCGCACATACTTAAAATATTGTGTAAAGACTTTGAAAGTTTACGTGAAATGTGTGTTCCAAAAGTACACATATTTCTGTTATGCTCTAAAACAAATAATTTTAAGTCATGTTGTCTAGGAAATCGACATGTCGTTATCGATAAAAAAAGAGAAGTTGATTACACCGAAGGTAGCATCAATTTAAATTTGATTCTACGCCTAATGCTTCTTCTAATCTGAAAGCTTAAAACACTTTGACTGCTTAAATGAGCGAAGTAAAACGATGGCACACACGCTATAAATGAAGACCTCAAAATATCTACAGAGAGAAATATTCACCTTGACGAAATTAAGACCTCGCGAAGCATACAAATTCATTGAGGCTCAAAGATGATACGAAGAACATAACAAACTAAAACAACAGCTTTAAGATTCGAGGTGAGTGGCTTCTGTTGAAGCAATTAGTGACATAAGAATTAAATGTAACGCTGTAACTTTGCAGCAAGTTTCGTCAAATTTAAATATAAATATTACTGTATGCATTTACACTTCTATAATTAAGAGAAATTTAAATCTTAATCTCGTGAATCGTTTATTCGCTATTCTAAAAGCGGGAAATTATTTTTACTTAATGATCATTTTTTTATGTAGAATTTTTAAGAGAGCACTAGGTGCTAGGCCAATCTGCAATATGTTTCCTCATTCTTTCATCTACACAGAAACATCTAAAATGTCCACTAAACGCATAAAGTTATCCGTAATTTTGCCATGATAAAATTTAATTATCCAAAAATATTTCCAAAGGTTTTTTTGTCAAGGTGCTTAAATTATAGATTTGTTAAATTCTTTTGCAAAATCATTGATATCCGAGCAGTGGTCATCCCTTTCGAAAAAGTAAAATGAAATGATCTTCAAGACAAAATAATCTGCAATGTTAAGGTTTTAAGTAGAAATTGATTTCATAATCGTCTTACCACGATTATCTGAACATTAAAGCAAAGCATTTCCGCATCAATTTCAGTAAATTAAGTAGAACAACCTGTCATAAATTCTCCTGCCCTTTTCTCAGTACATGAAACTGAATATTTCACTGACAATTGCTTAACATCTGCCATTATTCTGCCTGTCATTTCGTAGTAAAATATCTAACTTGTCTATAATCACGGCACCGAGTTTTCTTCATTCAGACATTCTGCCGTATCAGCTAACACGAAAAGTAGTTTTTTCGTAAAGCCGCAATGATTTTTAACCCAAGTCGACCCTACGCCCCGGCTTTCACTTGAAATTTGAGCAAATGTGGATTTTTTATGTAGATAAGCGGTACACCAGATTACTATATTTTAGAAAAGGGACCTTTTTTGTGCAAGCTGTTAGACGTGCAGTGTTCCAGGCTAATTTTCGAATTTTTTAAAAAAAAAGTTTATTAGTATTCGAGTTTAGTGGGATGCTCTAAGAGCATTTTCCTTCCTGTGTCTACATGCCACAAACGAGTATTTATCACATTTAACCATTTACGCAATAGTACGATGAAACAGTCAGGTCCAGTTCCTTGAATTTACTAAGAGGAAGAATTTAAGTTTATAATCCAGCTAGCAGTTGTTAAATCCTGACGAGATGAACATAAATACTAAAATTTAAGTATACCCCCAAAATGACGCACAAATCCAATGATCCCACTGAGCCAGGTTGCCATTTACCTGTGAATGAATGTTGGGAGTGCATTTACAAAACGTATGCCATGCAATTAAACTCACTGTACAATCACTACTCTGGTGACACGAGCGGTCAATTTCGTCAGTTAGAAAGCAATGAAACTTTGAAAAAAAAAAGAAAAAAAAATAGATAAAAGCCTAGCGTCCGCTATCTAGTTCCTCGAAAAGGTACGTTGCACAAGATGATGCGAAAATGCAATGCGCCACAAGACAACAAGTAGGGAAAGAGGATGAGGAGGAGGATGCGGGTTCTACTCTAATCGCTGGTTGCGAACACAGCGCTGGCGTTGCCCACGCCTCCGGCAACCCGGTGTTTCTTTGATTGTTTCTTTCGAGTGCTGGCAAAGAGCTCGCGGTAGATGTCAGAGCGCAGAAAGCGACAGTACGAGTCCGACTTCATGAGCTGGAATATCTGCTCCTCAGCTTCCTCGAAGCAGTATCGATCGATGTGCGAGGCCCCCGCACCAACGACTTTAGCCGGAAGGCTGTTCTCCCCGGTGATGGCGGCAGTGGCGGGATCTCCCTGACTCATCGCCGCTTCCTCCTGGTTCAACAACAGACCCAGACGACGAAATACGGCTTCACGAACCTTGCTATCGACGTTAACAGGCTCCGGCGCTGTCAAGGAGAGGTACTGCGAGTAAATGAATTGTATCCGGCTTGGCAGCTCACGCAAAGGCGCGCTCTTCAAATCCTTCAAGGCAAAATAGGCAACAACAAATCAATTTGAATACGAATTGTGCGCGAGCTACACATTACACTAAGTGGTTCTCTAAAGGTTATGTAGTCCTGTGGTTGGAAGCTCGATTTACCTGGCACTCCTGCCAGAACATGAGATTTTCTGCAGCGAATTCCTTCTCCAACCATCGTTGAAACCGAGCACGACCAAAGGGGTCTTTGAGGAGCTCGTGGAAAGAGAAGGACCACCGTTTCACTCGTGGGATCGATAACTCCCCCACCTGGGCTCCACACGCATTGCCAACACCCCCTCCACCAGCTCCGCCGAAGGCCAGAGCAGAGCCCCAGTAGTTTTCGGCCGCGGCCGCGTTGTCGGAGATCCAGGGATTGCTCTGGCCAAACCAATCCAACTGAGCCTCACCTCGATGCGAAAACAAGGAAAAAACAACAGTGAAGGACCACCACAATTCAATCAACACCGTGTACACAAGAGGGGGAGAGAGAGAATGGGGTTCAAACGCAGCGTAAAGCAACTAACCGGTGGACAGCGAAGGTGGATTAGGACCAAGAGCGAGATTGACAACGGCGCTGTGTGCGGAGCTGAAGCCAGCGCTGGTTTTTCTGGGGAGCAGGAGATGAGGCACGGTCGTAGCCCCCGCACCCGGTCCGCCGCCTGCGGGCACCGACGCCCCCTTTGCTGAGCCACTCCCAGCGCCAATACCACCACCGCCGCCGCCACCACCACCGACGCCACCGCCACCGACATCGACGCCGGACAGTCCTGGAGTTACGCTGGTCATGGCGCAGCAGAGGAGGCTATCGAAGTCGAAGTACTGGTCACAGTAATTCTACAAATGACGGATGACTCACACTGGACGCAAAATGCTAGAAGCAACATATCGCGTTTGCGTCCAACAGAGAGGTATGTGAGGGCTATGGTGTCCACTACTAAACGGAAGGGGCGTGTCAACCACTTTGGCCGAACAATTGGAGTTGACGGTGTCCATAACTGATTCAAGCCGTGGAAATGCAAGCGTGTGAGTTATTTGGGCTCAGTATTTTGCAAAATGTATCTCAAAAAAAGCAAAGTGCCATAGTATTAGTTACCAGTACTAGCCACATCAAAAGATACTGAATTCCGGTAGAAATCACATGCAGACGATGTGTTGGGATCACGAATGTTGTCAACACCAAGTGCACATGGAGTCGGTAGCAATTAAAACAAACTAGAATTAGTAAATTACAAAGAAATCGCCTTCTACGAAGACCTCACGCACACTTCTGGTTAAGGAGAAACGTGGCATATTCCAGGTGTATAGACCTGATCTGGTGCCGAATTCGTCTGGATCAAGGACCCCTACCACATGATGGAAAGGAGCAACCAATCGGATCGCAGGTTCAAGGTGAGAACGAGTAACACCCTTACTTGATGAAACGACGCGTGTTCACGAACTTCAGTTTGAGTCCTACATTAGGGACCTCAACAAACAGCACACGTAGGGGATGGAAACACCCTCACCTGTAATGTTTCGATGGCCTTCGACGCCTTGATGCGTTTGTGCGTGGAGGCGCGGAGTTTAGTGAGTCGCTCGGCGGGGGAGAGCCCCTCGAGGACGGAGAAGAGGAGGGCGCCAGCGGGTCCGGCGGCGACGGGGATGGGGAATGCCACGGGATAGAGTCGACCGGCACACAGTCCCGTCTTCTTGGGCCGCTTGGCGCGACAGAGCTTACGCATATCCACCTCTGTGGTGTTCACACAGCCTGGCGCAGGTCTGTGAACATCCCAGAACGCTGCCTCCTGCGACTCTAGAACCACACGCTCCGACTTGTCGCGTTTCCTGTCCACCTTCATCTCCGCCTCGGCCTGAGTGGAAAGCGGCCTTTTAGAGGCGCGTGGGTGGCGCCAAATGCAAGCGCAGGCCTAGAAATTACATTACCTGCATGTAAATAAACTCCCACTTGTGGTAGTATAGGCTCTGTAGACTGGCCAAGCGCTCTGCCTCAAAGTCGGCAAGTTCAAGACGATGCTTGTTCTGCATAGTGCGCTTGCACAGGTACACCGCGTAGTCAACGGTGTCGGCTTCGGGAGAGCGCGAAGGGTAGAGACAGGGCGTCTGGAAGCGGTAATACGTGTGGCCGTCGTTCTTAACGGCCATAGTGTGGTCGTCTATGGGGAAGAGGTAGCCCATTGCGGAAATACGACTCGCCAGGTGCACAGCCTCGGACACATCATCTGCACCAGCATGGACCATAAACCACAGGACTACATCACTGCCTATAAAGTCAGTAAAAATGAGACTAGTAGGCATTCTGTAAGTTGAGACTACAAGTGGATTTTTGCCTCTGCAGAAACAACATTATTCCATAACGAGATTCTACAGGTACTTGGAAAGTCTGATTCGTAGAAACATACTTAATAAGTCTGTAAAAACCTGAACTACAACACAAATATTTCGCGTTTTAGCTAAAAAAATCTATAAAAAAAATCGGAGAGGTGGCTCTGCTGCAACAAAAAGGAAAAAAGAACGATACGGTTGGGCACTATAAAAGACAAAAAAACAGGAACTGCATGATCACTAATGCCACGAAAATTGGTAGGTATGTGAGGGACATGGAAGTGGAAGATAAACAATAATGAGTTACCTGAAAAAACACTAGGTATCACAGACATAAAGTTTTTGACATTTCGGATGGGGATTCCCTGGCTCTCAGAAACCATGCACTCAACAAGCGACTCAAGACGGCGCCAAAGGTACTCATTTGGAAAATCTCGAACTTCTAAGCGTAAAGAATTCGAAACAAGGCTTACCAAGCATTTTTATCAAAAACTGAAGAGGATATCGCAGCACTAGTTAACTGCTAACTACGTTTATTAATATTCAGCAAATATTGTCGCGAAAAAATAGGACATGAAAGATTGGTGGGTCTGTGAGATGAAATAATTGCGTTGGCTGTGAGTTATAACAATGAAGAGATTTGAACTAATGTTGATGCATCAGAACGCCGGACATCTGTGTAGTGGATCGGCGTTTTAAGGCGCAGACATATTGGGCAACGTTTGCCTCAGCCAATCCCTTATCTCTTTGCCATCGAATGGCATGGAGGAGATATGCAGCCAACCAGCCAGCCACAAATGAGGAGCAGCATATAACGAGCAGCGTAGCAAGTGAGGTGAACTCGGATAGACAGCGCCTGACGCGTGATTCTGGCTTGTAATTGGTCAATAAAGCCTGTTCTGTTGTAACAGCCTTCTTCAAACAAGGGCTCGGGTATTCTACCTTGGTGGCAGCGGATGCGTTCGAATAACCCAAATTGAACCCCTCCTATGGAAAACAGAGCCAAAGACCCTTCAATGCCAGCTGAGCTTGTCATAGCGGATCATCCGGTGTTCTATACGCAGATTCCACTGACATTGCCAGTGATTAGGACTGCTGTATCTGAAGAGGCATTGGCAAGTCAGTGACAAGGACAAGGACAGTAGAAGCCAGTTGACTGGAAGTGATGAAGGAACTTGCGACTGATGAAGCGGCCTTCCTGCAAGTCAACAACAGCAAAGTCCCTAGTCAATTATTCGCTTGGGCCACTATCCTGCTAGTATCGAACTGGATATTTTGTCAATCATCAACAGTGTGGGGAACCAAGCCAGAAGTTAAAAATAACTTTATTCCTGAGGAGGAGGCAGTGTAGCGATGCATAATGACGCAGACACATTGGACAAAGCCGGTCTCAGCTAATTCTGTCTCCTTGCGTTAGAATGCCATGAGAGGTAGATGTGCAATCAACCAGAGGCAGACACGTATAAAAAACAGCATGTAATGAGCGGCGTAGCCAGAGCGGTGGACTCGGATGGACCGCGTCTGACGTGTGCTGCTGGCATTTGATTGGTTAAAAAATCCTGTTCTGTTGTAACAATATTCTTCCTATTAGGACTCAGGTATTCTACAGTATCCGGATGGCGAATAGCATCCACTTTGCTGCTCAGTCACTGGTCGAGGGTGAACAGCAAGGCATGATGGCGACGTCGTATGACCGGGGGCGTGATGTCCGGCTGTGTAGCGTCAGGCGAGCATTGAATAACGCACCGGGGACTGAGAGCCAATCCGCTCAAGAGGTTTCTGTCTCTATCCCAGTGACAAAGAACAGATCAAGGGGAGAACAGGACGATCATTACAATTCTGTACAAAGGCCCTGTGTTCTCCATAAGGCTGTAAGATTTTGACTGATTCTAGTCTCTATGGAAGAACTCTACATTGTTTTGCTCTCTTCTTGTTCTTACCATGATACCAATGCGTACATCTGTTTTAAGTTTGAGTTCTGGATGCTAGCATGAGAAATACTGTTAAGAATTTCCTTTCAGAACCATTAATGCACAAAGCCAATGGGTCCTATATTTAGCGGGAACCTTACAAAGTTACTGAAACACTAGCTACTGAACGCCAAGTTAATAAACATCAATTTACACCAATACCTAATTTATTGCGTTGACCAAAGCTGACGACTGTAAAAAAATGAAATGTAAAAGTGCTAAATAATAATCTGAAGGAATTAGTTATATAAATTGATCAAGCATCAAGTGAGAGGGTTGCTGATTATCTTGGAATTAGCCAACATTGGCGAAAAACTAAATAGCTCCTAATAGATTACATGCATTACGCCAGTGATAAAATGAAAATTGGTCCTAATAATGATGATGGATTAAGAGTAGTAGGATTATTTGAATTCCTTTTTTTAATCAACGAATGATTGAGAAATCATAAATCAAATTAAAAGGAGTTTGTGCGTATTTATTATTAGCTTCTGAGTTTCGCTTAATATCGACATAGGAGTTCTTCAGATTGTTTTGTCTGAATGCCGAGTATTCCCTGTACTTTGTTGCCTTTTTTTACCTTTTTATTCACTTTGTGATTTTTCCTACCGCCGTAGGCACTATGAGGTTTTTCCACTATTTTGCACCACTTTCTCCGGTTGAACATAAGCGTTTCATGTCATATTTGAAATCAGCAGTTTGGAAAGGTTGAACAAAAGTTATATTGGCCGAAAAAATAATCATGCTAATTCGCGTCTGGCGGCCGCGTCATTATGTACACTTTAAACACGTGTCGCTCCCACTACTCTCTTAATTTATCGAACCTATTAGCTAACCTTTTACGAATTCACCAGGCACTACTTTTTATGAAGAGTTCCTTGACGCACAAACTTTCTCCAGACATATATGGTCCTCTTAATTCTCCTGGATATCAGTGGAACATAACAGCCAGTGCTATCCAGTGACCCTGGTGCGCTTTGAGACCACATGTCTGAGCGTCCACCAACTGTTCCCTCTTTGGATTGCATCGTTGACTACCTAAAGGCAAATGTAGCGACAGTAATTAAGTATTATA
This sequence comes from Mesocestoides corti, assembly GCA_900604375.1. NCBI lineage: Eukaryota > Metazoa > Platyhelminthes > Cestoda > Cyclophyllidea > Mesocestoididae > Mesocestoides > Mesocestoides corti. The sequence goes on from UXSR01005722.1 coordinate 11,556, forward strand.
CTTACTGATTTTCTGTCGGAAGCCATTATGGGTAGATGACTCTGCGATTGACATCAATCCAAGATCCTGTTTGCTAGAATTATGAATAAAAAGTTAAAACGTTGGTTTTTTTCCATTGAACAAAAAGCGCTTCTAAGCTACAATTATTAAGTAACAACGGGTAGATAATTCAAATCTGATCCACCAATTGCCTACAAAATATACATGTTGTAAATCTGACAATTTTATTCATGAACAGCTCAAGAATGGACTGCTTTGTACGAATAAACAGAGTGGTCCGTGCAGTACCAGACCTAAATTTCCACATATTTCGACGTCCGTTTTTTTGAAAAAAAAATTATGCTAAAATGAAGGCACAAAGAGAGTAAGAATAAAAGCGACATCAAACCTCTCTCTGCGCCAGTGAAAAAACGCCAAATGATCAGCACAGATTGACCAACTTGGATACTACCATCCCTATACTCAGTTTTCATTCTTTAGCGCCACATAACTAACGGTTACGCGAATCAATTCTACAACATCGCAGACGTTATTTACTCAAAAATTCATTAATTATATCTATTCATGCTTTGTTTCTCGATTTTTAAGATATTTTTGCCTGGTAATGGCTCATGAATTATTGAGTCGTTCAAACATGACGTTGTGTGCGAATCTGGCACTACCCCTAAAGGCCTGCTTTCGTAAGATCTTGCGTTTCATCATCACAAACCGCTCCGCACACAGTCATGTGGTGTGTCAGCACATACGCAGTTGGATCGTCGACGCACGCGCTTCAAAAGGACCCCTATCGTACATTAATTATTGAATACACGTGCACTTCGACTTCTTTTTGAAAAAAAATTCCCAAGTTCTGGAGGGAAATCACCTTCAAAATACGCCGTCTTAACTCTTACTTGAAGCTAGCATAAGGGGTTCTCGTGGGGATTACATATCAGCACCAAGTCGGTAAGTTTTAAGAACAACACAGCTTCGATTTTGAATCGAGTTGCCTCAACCAGTCAAGTGAACTCTTCTGGTCACTCATTATTGATTAGTGTGATTACTTTGTACACAATTTAAACAACCCCGCAAAACGCCCTCCTCGGATGACTGTGATTGGCTGGGATCAAGGCCCGCGGTCTATGAATCTGATTTTAATACGGTAGAATATCCGGTTTTCTTCCTCGTGAGCAGTCAGATGTTATTGACTGTCACTTTGTACTTGTCTCGTTTCTGGTCATACAAAACAGTCCGTTGAAATCGTCAACACTACCTTGCACTATAACCTGCTAGAGTTGACATTTTTATGTCAAAACAGCTTTTATTACAGCCTTCTTTTCGTAGATTATCGCATGGAAGTAAAAAGTAATCGTGGAATTGCTATTTCTGTTTAATTCTCAAGGTATTCTGATTCTTAGCCAGGCCTTCAGGATTACCTACAGAACGACCAATAGGCAGTGGCGGTTTAAAACAACACAAGGTCGCGGAAACATTGCACCTTTCGTACATAACTCGGGTTATTGAAACTCAGAGAGTTCTGCTTGAGCGGGCTTTTTTGTTCTCTGCATGCCGTTTGATTTAAAATTTAATTTAAAAAAATTCAATTTACTGACGAGGTTCCGCAAGCCAGCCAGCCAGACTTATTCGTATCATCCAGAATAATTAAATCATTTTACCGTTTGATTGACTTTAATGTATTCACCGACTCTATTGTGTGATGTTTTTTTTCAAATTTGCGGGGTGTGGCGAGCCTAGAAAAAGAGAGATCTAAAGAACTTTCGACGGTGTCTAGAGACGGCGGAGAGTCTAAAGTTTAAATCTCGCGACACTTTAAGCAGTCAGTTTCTTAAGCATTTCTAGCGTTTCCGTGGCTCCGAAACTACGAGCAGCCGACATGGACAGGAAGCAAATCCAGACAGTTTGTTGTGAGAAGCTACTCGCCAATAACAGCAAATGGGTCTACTTTTAATAGCTTAAGACGATCAACTAATCGCAAATTCTGTCGTAGCCATTGATAATTATCGGACAGGCTACCAATTTCCAATCCGTCGTTGGTAGTTTTAGTGAGGATTTAAGAAAGGTGCAAATTGGACTACTGCGAGGTCCTCAAGCATCCCATGCGCACAAAAGCAAGCGCATATATTTGATTTTAAAGAATTTAAACAGGTGTTGATATCTTGAGATTGTAATAAACGGACACAATAACACGGAAAACGCGGAATATTTCCAGTTTACCCAGAACACACTGACACCAGTCGTGCAATGCGCGTACTCTACTCACCTTCTCAAAGTATCTAACGCCAAGGGCCAACCAAGCACCTCTCAACTGTAAAAGATGCTGTAGGCGAAAAGACACGAAGAATGTGAGTTGCCTCATTTGATTATTTGATTGAGGCGACTCACTAGGGTGTGGCAATAAGGGTGTGGTCTCTGCTCCCACACGCGCACGCACGCACGCACGCACGCATTGCATCATCGTAAGACAACGACGACAACGACATGTCATGTGACCCATCACCCCTTGCTCCAGCATCCTTCACCTCCTCCCATCCCATCATTGCACCATCATGCAGCTCCATGTGAAATAGGTATTAACTGCGCACTCGAAAACATGCGAACTCACGATAACGTGAAATACCCGTGAACTCGTATTTTAGTCAACTCAATTCGCTGCAAAAACTAGCATTTTCTTGTTTATATCAGCAGCGACTGATTGGGCATCGATCGATCCATTTTTAGTCTTTTGTTTAAATTCACAATGACTGTTGCGGTATTTATTGATTCACTCCACACGCTAGTTACGCGTAAACGTGCGTAAATTTAAATCGAATGTCAATGAGATTGAGGTAATGAATTAATTTTCTACGTCAAACAACCAGATGCGCGAAAGTACATTCACAAGGATTGAGGCAGTAGCCCACGATTTTGCTTGTATTCTTCGATGCGTGTGTTTGACAAACAAGGGCGACCTTTTCGCTAAGCTGATCAAATTTGGTGAATTTTGTTTTAACCCTCGGACAAAGGCGTGTTCAATCCCGTCGATTGTAGACAAAGACGTCGAAGGAAACGACTTTCTCCCAACTCATCAATGCCAGTCCAATGTCGAACGATGAGATTCCAAGGAATTTATTTTAGTCTAAAAACCAATTCTCTCGTCTCTATGTTCCGAAAGAAAGCTAACCTAAATGCTGAACTTTTCGTTGCTCTTTTTACCGAATTCGTTGTTTTTATTTTTCTGGTTCGGGCTGAGCCTCGTTCACAGTCTATCCCTTCGACGAGCAGTGCCCACGGCACATCACGACACAAGGTGCCCCTTATCCACACACACACACACACTCTCGCCAGTGATGATGAGTAGCCGGTAAAAAGGGGGGTTTGAGGCAGGTATAGCCTGACGCCTGTGCACTTTGGCAAGTTTGATTGCCACACCTATCGGATTCAAGTGGCGGTCACAAAGCCAAAAAGGTGTGCACATATCGGCAGCCAAACAAACCGGCATTTTTTTCGTTGAGATTTCTGTTCTTGAGGCGGATGCAGAGGTTTTGCTGCGCTTGATTACGAATCCTTTCTTGTTCTCAATTTGGTCAGCTAAGCATCAAACAATTATTTATCTTTGCCATTAAGGGAGACGGGCGTGCCGTGTCAGCAGGCACTCGAAAACGAACAACAGCTGGTCTGCACATTTTGGCTCGTGCACCAAAATTTAGTGTTTCAGCTGCGCGCGGTTTAAAATCAATATTTTATCCGCGGTCTTGGTTCAGCGTCATAACGATGCTATCGATTGGTGCCGGTAGTTCGAAGGCACGCAAGCATGCGTAACACGAGGACAGAAATTTCCCGCCTCTTGTTTAAAATTGTGACTCACTAGACGGCTGTCTATTTTTTTACAGAAATGTGACCTTATTAAACAAGAATCATTGTTCTATAGAAAATACTTAGAAATTAGGCTCACTACGCCGTTATACATTGTGGGTTAAAGGTCGTAAATGAGTTTGTTTTGGAGGAACTAGAAGATATCCATCCCCACCTGAAGTTTACTCCGTAAATATATTTTCCAAAAATCCATTTGAAAAGTTGCTGTCGCACTCACAACCGCCTCGAGCACGAACAATTTGGGCATTAACTAGTTGTAAGAACAAATAATCTACCTCGCTAAGGTCACTGATATAATTCTGAATTTTTTTAAATTAATGTCGGTGCCGAGGTTTGCGTAATTTCCCCTGGACCTGACAAGCCCCACCGCATCGACTTTGGTCTGGAAATCGTAGCCTCCAAACCCCACACATTGCGGCTTAGGGTCACAAGATGCCAACGTTAAATTTGGGACCAAAACAAGAGTTTTCAATCAATTGTAAAGTAACCGGTGTTGAGCAACCAATGAATGGTCTTTTAATTGACGCCGGACAGGGCAAGCTCATTGACAAATGCACCGCCTCTTTCGTGTTTGCTAAAATCGTCAAGGTGCGCCAGACGCCCTTAGAACCCAGCCAGGTAGTCGAACAATTTGTCATGACGAAGACCCTCCATCAACTGCTGAGGCCGGACGTCTTGGTTTCGTTCTCACCCGGACAGCCAAGAAAGAGCTTAAGCACATGTCCCGCTTCGGCATAATTTGCTGTTCTAACAGCCTCCGGGCGGCTTCTTTACATGTGATGCCCAAGAAATCTGGAGACTGGACACCCGAAGGCGATTACAGAACCCTCAATAATGTCACAGTTCCCAACCAGTACCCCACTCTTCATCGACGGACATCTCCTGCATCTACAGACAGATTTTATTCGTCTCGACTCCAGTTGCATTACGCTAAGCCTTGAAATGCTTTCTGGGTTAAATAGTGTTAATTTTCCCGGACACCACATCGATTCACCCGGTATCAAGGCCCTAGTTGAGAGTGTTCCATGTCAGAATCGCCCCTCAACTTGAGCCGTTTTCCTGATTTGTTACCTCCATATGCCACTGAAATTTCGTCTCCCTTATGGCAAACTTGTGCAACAGAACGATAGCAGCTACACTAGTACTGCGAACGGATGCTCCTCAAACTGCTGTTGGGGCAGTCCCACAGCAAGAGCTGGACGGTTGTACTGAGCCGTAATCGTCCCTCTTCAGATAGCTTCTACCGACTCAGACCCATTTCAACACATTCTCAGGGGGACTTATTAGCGGTTTACCTTGCCGTGAAACTATGCCCTCACCTACTGAAGAACCTGAGTTCAGCAGTTTCACCAACCACAAGCTCTTGATCGATACTTCCCATACGAATCTAGCTACCTTGACTACTTTTTGCAATCTCTCACCAGTATCTGCCACGTTGATGGGATTGACAACCTCGTGATGGATGCATCTTCACAATCACATCTTCATCAGTTTTTTCAGTTCCTGGTTCCGATTGGGGACAGTTGGCAGACTTCTGGCAAACTCGTCAAAATGCTAGTCTAAACCTGGAAGAATTGCCACTCCGTTATCGCTAGAAGAAAATCACGTGCGATTTGTGAACTAGCAGAACCTCAATCCCAGGTTCCTGCCTAATTTAATAGGCAAATACCTGAGCATCTACCGTGGTTTTCACATTCGTACGTTTTGCGATACTGTGACCTTGATAACAAACCGCTTTGATTGGTCCATCTTTCACAAAGATGTCCGTTTTCTAGATTAACATCTGTGTTCAATTTTCACCGGCAAAATATGTCTACACCAAGACATCTCCCCTTCTCAGGCGTGAATTTCCCACATGTTGAAATTCTTGCTTCGACGAGGTCAAAATTACGCAGGAATATTTGAATACCCAAAAAACTTGATCGTGATTCCGACAGCTGTGCTTAAAATGTGCATGGCGCAGCTAAATCTGTTTTATTGATTTATTTCCCACTGCGTCACGTGAGTCAATGACGTCACCGCAGATTCCAGTACACCGGTCCCGTTTTCTGTCAGGCCCACGTGGTGACCGTCTTTTCACACCCCTGCGCATGTACCTCCACCGCCTACCCGCTTCAGTCATGTGACCATTTAGTACGTCAACTGGTTCATCCTCATCGTGTAGGCCAGCAGCCGCATTTGTCGTTGTGTAGAACTTTATTGCTTGAACAAATTTCGATTGTGGTTGAGAAACTGTTTCCGTCGAGTGAAATGTTTCTTATTGACTTATGGGTAGTTGTAGTCATTTTCTATTTTTGAAAAAAAGGAGTTATTTATAAATACCAATTGAGTTCTGGATTGGTGTCATTTTGCACGACCCCGGCACTGCCTTGAAACAGTGACATTTGATTGGACAGGACTGTGGACATGGCATTTCTAATGCTGTGATTTTGGCGTAGATCAGCTTGAAATTGGCGTAGCCGATTGGTTGTAAAGACGACCTGGATAAATGGTGTTGATGGATGATGACTCCAAATTCCTGAGGTTATACCAAGCAGATGCTCCATGTATCATAGAAATTACTTTGGGTGAAAATCGATAAGGTGGTTGCAGGAGCCGATTGTCTTATCAACAAGAAATTATCCAGTGGACACAAGATGCAAATGAGTACAATCGCACGAAGGTAGAGGGGAGTGATTGCGTATCTAGACAGTGGATCTTACCGACACAATGTTTGATCTACAACAACTGACAAGCTTCGGGCTTGTTTGGACACTTGACAGCGCAACTACCACGACCATCTCGAATTCAAACGCTTGAAACACACCCCAAACCAGCCAGTTCGCACCTGGGACTCTATAAGTCGTGGACTTGATGAATTGACTCGGTGATTACGCGGCATTCGAGGTTAACTAACCCCCAGTTCACCCCGTAATTCAGCAGAGACAGATGTATCAAAGAATGAATTTATTGATCGATTAAAAAGTAGAAAATAGTCCAGAGAATAGGAGTGGTAATAATGTGTCGCCTCATGCTTCTTTCTCAGGCAAAGAATGCCCAAATGAACACGGTGATTACCATGACAGTGCAGGCCGCAGTGTTAACTATGATCCTGTCTCGTGGGTTCTCCTCGATACTCATCTCCTTCTTCTTCGCCTCAATCAACTCCTCGGCCTCTTCCTCGGTGAACACAGGCTCCCGCTGGTCTTGCATCGTCTCAACACCGCAGAACCAGTTGATGGTCTTCTTCCACCATGGCAGAACCGGTTTGTTGGCCTCACCCTCAGCTACCCACTGCTCCTTCTCCTCCTCACTCACAATCTTCACTTTCGGTGCATCGACCTCCGGATCGAAGGGTTCATGGCGATCCTTGAAGACCAGTCGCCGTGTCTGTGGGGGACAGAAGCAAGCCATCAAAATACACAAATTATCTCCGGGAGGCATGCGAGAAGAGGACAAGGGCGCTTAGTGACAAGTTACTCACGTATTTTGGTGGTAGTGGAGGTGTGAGGAGTGTGGCAACCACGATAATGACACAGGAGATGCCAAAGAGGAGAATGGAAAAGTGGAGGTAGTGCATTTGGACAAGGAAATGGGGTGGATTAGCTTGGACTTCACCACAGGGTGAGGCACCGTAGGAGATCTCCCAAGCGAATCGTGTAGCACCAATTAGGAGACCGATTATGAGAGCGCAAAACGCACCCTGCGAATAAACAAAACCCACGTAAGTGTACCAAAATTAAGGGCATTTAATTAGGACGCCTAGGCAACTTACAATTTCATTGCATCGTGGCCAGAATATTGCGAAGACGTAGGTAGCGCAAATTGGCGGTGCCAGATAACCAGTCACAGATTGAATGTAGTCGAACAGAGCATCACTGAGCTGAACGATAGGAATCCATGCCAGGCTAATACCGACCAAAATGACGACGACAATACTGGAAGTAAGAACAAATTAAAATATTACGATATGGAGCAAAAGAGCATGGTGGAGTAGCGAAAAAATGCCGACTCACCGACCGACAATCATGAGTTCGGAGTCTTTGCAGCGTGGTCGAATTAATCTCCAAATGTCAACAGTGAAAATGGTCGACGAGGAATTGAATATACTAGTCAAACTAGAAACCAATGACGCCATCATCACAGAAAGCATCAATCCACGCGCTCCAGAAGGCAACAGATTCAGCACAAGAGATGGGTACGCGATGTCTGTGCATCCTGCCACTTTACCACAGATTTGAGCGCAAAGCTGTGCATCGCCACATCCCACCGTGTCTAGTAAAAATAAAAATGGCTACGTAATGCTCGTGTTTTCACTCAAGATGAGGCATGACGTTAGAAATAGTGACTCACCAGCGAAGAGAACTCGTGCGACCATTCCAGGCATGATCATGATCCACAATGGAGTCAATTTTATCATCATGGCAAGAACAATGCCAGCTTTAGCGTGAATCATGTTCTTAGCAGCAAGACAACGCTGAACAATGACCTGATCGGTGCACCAATACCAAGTGGCATTTACAGTAAGACCAAACATGGCGCCAGTCCAAGGCAGATCGGTACTTTGGATTGATTTAAAGAAGTTCAGTGCATCGCTCGGGGGAAGCATGCATTCGGCATAAATACCAGTGCCTTGATTAGCTGGATCTGCTTGAGCAAGAACCAAAGATCGATCGCCAGCGGTTCCATATAGGTCAGGATTATAAGAACTGAGGTTTACAGTGGGTTTAAAAGATGTGCTTTGGTAGGCGCGGGTTGTGTTGGGAATGGCGTTGAAGTAGTTCACAACCAAGTTGTCAAATCCACCAGTAACTTGGAAACCTAGATCAAAATAAACGATAACTTGCCATTACACAAAGTTATATTCGGTTTTAATGCTATCTGAAGTATTTAAATGCTGAACAACGCACCTCTTATGGACAGGTATAAGGCACCACAAAGCATGATGACAACTTGGGCGAAATCTGTCCAAATGACAGCGGTCAGACCACCTGCAAACGCATTATATTGACATTAAAAACGTATGACTATAATTTTAAACTATATGCGCACATAAACGTACCCATGATAGTAAACAAAGCAGCAATGACTAGTAAAATGATTGCGGCGGGGTAGATAGATATCCCCATTGCTTGTTGGATGAATACGGCTCCAGCGTAGAGGTCAGCTGAGATCTTGGTAAAAACGTAGAGCAGCAAAGCAATAACAGCAAGATAGACGCGAATGCGCTGTCCTCCAAAGCGGTGGCGTAGGTACTCGGGCATTGTTAAAATCTAAACCATGCAAATAACTAACTATGCTCTTACTCCTGAGGCCACATAAACGGGCAGGAAGAGCCAGCCTAGAAGTACCAGAGTAAAGGCAGCCTAAAGTGGTTAAATCAAATTTTATTCTTACATTAAATTCAAAAACAGACATAGCGATTCCCGTGGCTGCGCCAGAACCAGCAAGCCCAACAAAATGGCCAGACCCAATGTTGCTAGCAAACAACGATGCCCCAACCTAGTTAATAAAAATTCTAGAATAATACATCAACGTACTGGAATCCATGTCATTGATCGGCCAGCCAAAAAGTAGCCGCCTACAGAGCCACGATTTCTTAGAGATGACTAAAGAGTTGGTGAGTTCTAAAAAAATATGGGACTCCATACCCAAATACCAACTGCGAAAACGACAACGAAATAAGCGATAATTACGCCTAAGTCAGCACCATCTACGTAGCCGATAATTGGTTCCATGTTGCTGGATTTACATGAAGAGGGTGATAACAGATACTGGTCCTTTTATTGGCGCACAGACACATGGGGGGTGTGTTGTCGAGATTTAGAACATTTTTGAGCATTCAAACAACCCAAGGTTGTCGATTCTCGTAGCTTTTGCACACAAGACATATTTTTTAAAACATTCTATGACACGCAAATTATAATATAGTGCACTGATGTCTAGAACGTTACAAAAAGTTATGTATTCAATAATATTTTTTCAGATAAATTTCATATCAATTTTGAGAATTGGTGACCGCAGGTACTAATTCTAGATTTGATATTTTTTAAGTAAATGTTCTTAAAGGTAGAAACTACAAGTTTAAAACTTGTCAATTCTAAGAACAAACATTTTTGGTTTTGTAATTTGGAACACAGGCTTTTTTTTAATTTACATTTTTTTTTCACCTATTTACTTAGGACAGCGTTAAAATCAAACAGTTTTTTATGCAGTTATGTAAGTTTTGAGTACTTTTCCAAGACACATTTCTGTTAGAGTCAGAAACATGTGAAATGCCTTGAATCTGTGTACGCACCTACGATTTCTTTTCGTACTTTTCTTCAGTATAAGTAGCTTGTGCAAATTTCGCTCTAACATCGTCTTAAGGTATACAATTAGTGTCTTATTTATAAATTTAATCTCATTTCCCTTGTATTCGTATATATGTTACCCTGTGCTCATGCAAGAAAAAATCCCTTCCACAACGGTATCATGTATAAATTCAACTATTTAATAACCTTTTTTATCCACCTAGTTAAATGTTTGAGTTTGTCCCCAATGCGTGCACTATTCATTTAATTATTGTTGGCTCGCACATAAAACTCAAATTGATTTTACCAAACTTGCAGTTGGCAGTACAAGAAGGCTCTACCACTAATTTCCAAATTGCACATCTTCTTGCCCTTCCAATTGGAATTTCCGGGAAGTTAACGATCTCCTCAGGATTGCCTCAAGATCTCCGCTCCATTTTGGCTTGTTGGCATAACTTATGCATTTGCTAACATAATTCGACTGAGACTTAGGGAAAATTATAAAATACTTTATTTCAAAACTCACCTGATGGAGCTGTTTTACTTCCTAATGCTGTTCAACTTCAAACGGACGCAAATTCGCAAGTTTCAAATTTATACACTGACGTTGTAGATAGGAGCGTCGAAAATATTCTTGAAGTCGTTCATAGAATCAAAAGATGTATAAACAGAAAGTGTGAGCAATGCTTTAGTGCTCACGATCAAAAATACACGCCGGGATCTTCGAACGCGAATACGTTTTGTTTCAACTAATAGAATATTACGAAAATAAATGTTTTACATTAAACAGTCACAACAATTGCATCCTCTGAGCAAATTGCAAGTGGCACTTAGTGAGAACTAGAAGCACAAAATGCCGCAAGAAAACTCTGCACAGATTGAATTTCAGGGGACTTCGGATGGTACCTGGAGTTCATTAGGTTCGTTAAAATGTTGGCTCTGTGTATTTTTTGCTGATTTGTAGTACCAACCATTGGAGTTCTCCATAAATTTTGTAAATCCCGCCAGCATTCTTTTTTGAAACGGACAGTTAAAAGAAATCGAAACAGGAAGGCAGAGAAACTGATTTCATTTTTAAGTGTACAAAATTATTCATTATGACAGAATGCGTATTCCTTGATTGGATTTAACGCATCACTTCATAGTTCATCTGTTTGTGTTCAAAGTACTCTAAATCAAAATTAACGGGGATCGTATCCTAATTGGTCAAAATCATTTATGTTTTTTCCAGACATTCATTGGTCAGATTAACTATGGTCGTTCGAAAAATTTTGGAATCGCATTATTTTAGAACTGTTGCGGACACTTGGTTCGCTCACAATTTTAGCGGAATTCGATACGCTTGCTGAATTGGCCTCCACTGTCGTAGAACAACCAATCACCTCGCTATTAAGTAAGCCAATTAAAATTCAGAAAAATCAATAAGTGCACCGAACAACGATCACTACCACAAGCAGATATTCGTGGATTTGAAGCATAAGAATCGGTTATTCAAGTGACGCCCATCATAACATTTGCGGATTTTAAAGCCCTACAACTTTATTGCAACAATAAATCTATGTGACATTTCACATGAGGTGCAATATTCCCCGTGCTAAATTGTGTGTAGGATTGGTTTTGCCATAAAAACCCTTCATCAACAACAACAACAAAATACAAGTCTATTGGATTGACTATTAGTAGTACACTTCCATGAGTTTCATGAAGTTCAAAAAACAAACTCGACAAGTTGTTCGATTTTCAGATTGAAAACATGATAACAAGGTAACATATCTAAGTATTTCAGCCTTTTACATTGATTATGCGATAATTCGTAAACATTTCCTAAGTAACATCGATTAAAATGAAGATTTGGGTCCACCTGGCCGATAAATCAATGGCCAACCTATTTTTTCCGACATCAGCTTTTTTACGAAGTCGATTCCATTCTGCTAAGATTATGCAAACTAAGTTGGTTTATCGAGTGCTTTTCGGAGCTTTACAGTTAAATTACTCAGTGTTGCCGAAGAAACGTGAGGGAATCAGCCATTGCTAACGCATCAACTAGTTGTCTTCATTGGCCACGATTTTACTGATTCCTAAGCCGTGACGCAGATTCATTCATGAATGAATCATTTTCCAGCTACTCACCCTATTTATTCACACAATGGGAAGCGGGACTATTACTAAACACTGGAAAGAAATCCGCATATTGTGATTTCTACAAGCTAATTTTAAAGTAAATTATCACGCTCTTTGAATTCAACCCTGCAATGGGGTAATTTTCCACAAACCGAGTAGACACACCCATCCATGTCTTTGAAAGAAACACGTGAATATGGTAGTCGTGAAGAGGGAAAGCCAACCATCAAACGAAAACTGAGACTGTGGGAGTCAAAGGCTCGTGGAAATTCACGCACGTTTTTCGCAAGGTGCAGATGAAACAATGTACGGAAAAATTGGCATTTTTAAATCTGTCTTTTTTTCAATAAAACTAATTTATGTTGCCTAGTTAAATTCCGTTCTGTCGAATTTAAAAATACTGCTAAATTATTCGGGATTGGACAGTTCGCAACGATTGGTCGCTTTGAACAAGCCGCCAAGGAGTGCAATCAGCCAATGGCTGAGCACCATTCTCGGCGTGTCCAATAAAGTGACAAGATTCGCTTACATTAAATAAGCCAAAATATAGCTTACTGTTGGAGTACTTAACCTGGGTCTCATTCGCCACCCAATCCCGCAAGCACATCGATTTTTTCCATGATGCCTTTCCAATTCTAGACGTTGAAGGCAAGTGCAGAATTTAAATTCAACACAGTTTAGTTGCTACTGCTCATGTTTAAACAAAAATTAATAGGATTCGTCGATTTTTTGCGACACATCCCAAGTCTACTCTCTGCTGACTCACCTGTCTTCCCACTATTTGGCTGTCGCGCGGTATCATGTTCGTAAAATCGACGTCAGCATCTCATAGTGCCAAATGCTTCAGTATTTGTGACTGTACTCTTAATGCTAGCTGAAGTTTAGTTTTCGTAGTTTGTTCATTTTTCTGACGTGTGGCAGAAACTACCACGGTAGCCTTTTAACTATAACTATAACTAATTGGTGTTTGAATAAACTCGAGTCGAGTTGTGATTGTTTGGTCTCCACGGCTCGATCATTTGAGATCATTTGTTCATGCATTTATTGGCCAAATTTACCACATATAATTATTGTTCCTGTGGTTAATGGCTTTGCAGATTGGGATAAAAATTATCCCATATAGATTAAGACGTAGGTGTGAAAATTTTTTAAAAAAATCACGTTACCCTATTAGGAAGATGCGGCCTTAACCGCGTGATGACACCCATCTCATCCGAAATCTACGACATAAAGTATGCGTTAATTTAATCTTTTTTTCCCATGTGAACTAAAACCACCGTGAGTGCGTCGGCTGACAGCCATGAGTCGCTCGACGTCTGACTGGAAGCTTCAAAGAGGAACCGTTCGTGGAACATGGATGTGGACTCATACAACTATAGAACGAAAGACGTGCCCGTGGGTCTAGCAAATTCGAAATTGGCGCTTAACAAGCAAGACAGATCACTAAAACAACATGGTGGTAGCGTGGCATGTTGTAAAAATGCAATAACCGTTGCATTTCCCTTAAAATTTAGGGTGAACAGATGACATAGCAAACGAGAATCGTAGCTTGACAATTAAACACGTTACCCCTTTCGACAGCCTTGGGGATCAGTCCGTTCCAGGTTTTTGAAGAACCTGGATTTCATCGCTTGTTGCCGACTTTGAGAATTTTTGTTTTAATGAGCTGTAATGGGTGTAGCCGAAACCTACAGCCATGGTTTTATTGTTGTCATTATTTGACCGAATACATTCATATATGTCACAATAACAAAGTTCACAGCTCGATAGCGATGTCCATCCACGTGTGATACGGTACACGATGGTCTCGATTATAAAACTTGTTCCGTCGATTTTTCCTGGTTATTTTTTCCGATGTTCCAGCCAGCTCTAGAGAAAAACTGGCCCTAAGATCCCACCAAGTTTTAAATTGCAGCAAAGTCTTCCGTTCCCTTCTGTTTTAAACTGACCAATCAAAATTCCAACTCCTACTTCTGCTCCTCCATTTTGACACATTCTGTGTTCGTGAGCAATAGGTGACAAGAATCATCCCTGTCTCCTAACTTCGATTTTTGCTGAAGTGGAATTTCATCCAAGAGCCCTCTTCCAGATCATGCTCAATATCAGCAATCTTCGTGCAGGCTCAAGCAAATCCTTAAATCCTTCATAGTCAATCTCCAGTGTCTAATTTGCGCTCCATTAACCACCTTCCGAAGACAAAATATCCACTACTTTTGCAACCGTAATAGTGAACACACAGCCAATTTTCACCATGGAGATCCTGTAAAGATGTCCACGTTCTGAAACACCTCAGTCTCCTTTTAACTATGAAGACGACTCCGACTGTCGAAAAGAAGTCTTCTAGATGTCTCAGCAATCCCTTGAGGAGAATATCTTTTCCACAGTGAAAACCACTTGTAGTGAAAAGACAACTTTCAAGTTTAATGACCGAATACATTCATATAATTTTTGTGAGACTATGAACTAAGATTTGTGCCGACTTACATGTCTGTCTTTTTCATCAAAGGTCTTTCACCACAGTCAATTATCATAAGCATGATAGTGCCGTTTTGCTTTTTACCAATTTAACAAATCAGACATCGTTACGGAGAAATTCAGTAAGTGTTGTCATCAAAAAGTGCTTTTACCACGACTCTGAAAACCCACGCGTAGTTTCACATTCAATGTGCACTTTAATGTCAAAGAAATATTTTACTATTTGTGCAAATCAGCCAAATTAAGCGCACAACGTCTACGAAGGAACGGTGGCGTGTGGGTGTCACTGCACTGGCAATATCGATTATTTGATTTTCGCTCGCTCCAGTGACTTGGCAGCATCATCTGCGCCTTTGCCTCCAGAGCAATTTGAGATAAAGGCTTTTGTGTTGTGTAATCGCCTTTGATCTTAATGGCCCTCTGTCTTTCTCAACTTTCAAAGTAGTCGACCACTCCCTCTTTACTCATTGCCAAGCCCCCTCTGAGGTCGTTACGACGTCAGATAAACGACTGGCCTGAGCATCTGATGGCTTTCGACGTTGACGGATTTAAATCTACTAATCGATTGTTGTGAATGGTACCGGAGATGGGGTACTGCCTAGAGTTGAGTTATCCACAAAATTTTACAATCGGACTTGTACCCAATATCGATTAATGAATTGAGCCAGATGTACGGAGAACCGCACGTATCCTGTAGACCAATGAATCTGGGTGGTTGTGTCTCAAGGTCACAATAAGTGCCGATTAATTTGATTTAAATTACACTAAATCGATTGTTAAGTCACAACTCCCTCAAAAAGATGCGAAAGATTAGATTTTGATGGATGAATTAAGTCAATTTTGGTTTCGAAACCGACGTAAAAGTTTGAGGAAACCATAATACAGGCCTAAAATTGATTGCTTACAGACGTATTGATTATTCAAATCGAATGACCACTTCTGCACTTTAACGCACATACGCGCTTTGTTAAAATTCTCTGGGTGTCTCTAATTTGTTGGAGTTAAACGCAAACATTGCCTAACTCTAAGTACAAAGGGATTGGTGGTTTGTGTTGATTTCTAAAAAAAAACGTCAAACCAAATGGGCAGCTTGATGGCAACTTTACAGAAGTAAAGTCAAAATGGAGACTAAGATTTAGGGAAAGACTGCAGTTACCTTTCACCATCAAATACATCCATTAAGCGCACGTCCTGCAGCAAAATGAAGGATAGGTTTCACAATATTCCATCTCACCAAGCCGTTTCTTAAGAGGTGTTTTAACAGGTCTGAGCTAGTTTAAAATTGGCAGCATTTTGTCTGAGACCATGAAGCATTCATACATGTGAAAAAATCTGACATCTGGTGGCACGCTGGCCACCAAAATTCAATTATAACCGATTTTATGGGAACAATTCACATGCTATCAGTTGGGCTTTAGTTTAATTGCTTAAGACCTGATAATGCCAATTGTAAATTTGATTCCCCTATAAATCCTCAACTTTGTAATTTGGTAGAAGGCCCACTTAGGGTTTCGATAGGATTTAAAAGTAATGCACATGAAAAACAACAGATAAAGCCAGGATGTCAAGCGTGCAGCGAAGCATCCGCACTATCGATTATTTGATTTGTATTCCAGCCAATCAACGTGCGGCTCTCTGCATTGAAGTTAAACGCTTGTGCTCTGTCAAAACGTCTTTGATCTCTAAGGCAGTTTTTTCCCCGTAGTAGAAAAATACTTCCAAATTTTTTAAATAAATTTCAACTCTAGCGTTTTATGGCACACGGGATAAAATAGTCCCTTGACCAACAAATTAAAGCATTAACTAGTATTAAGTGATGAAATTATGTCTTCGTGTCAGTAAGATTTAGCTATGATTGTATGATTCTGTGGTTTCAGTGTCCAGCGAGATTCCAATTATTTGTCGTAGTTTGTTGTTTTACATCACAAATGACGAATCGCAAGGCTTTTTCGAAAGGTAGCTCAAAACAAGGACAAATTATAGGAAAAAAACCTGAGTGGAGTAAGCCAGCACAAGCGCCAACTCCGCATTCTTAATAACCTCTCTTTGGCGGAATTACGGACAGTGTTGTCATCGATCGTGGTTAATGGTAAACACTTCTAGGTCATGTGTGATGAAGAATGCAATTTCGGGTTGATGGTTAACATTGTTACCAAGGGGTATTCGAGGGTGTGCACGTAGACGCAGGAAATTGTGACTGGCTAGTCATGTGCATGGAGCTGTGGCGCTGTCTGATTGATGGATGTTGATCGTTCCTGAGGGGAAGATTGACGGTCTCCTATTGGTTAGACATCTGGGTTGCTACATCAAAACGTTAATTTAGGCCTAAGAGAGATATTACTTAAATTAAAGTGGCAACGCAGGCCCAACCTCAAGGACTATGAAGCAACATTGTAGACCTCGAAGTCGGATAAGAATGTTGAAAAGAAGTGACTCCGACTGTGTTCCTAGACGTTCATTTATGATTAGTGGAACTCCAATAAGGTGTTCATTAATTGATATGCGTTTCCGACACTGTTTAGTGGAAACATCTTGCCATGATATCTACATTAACAGAAGCAAGCATTACGTCTAAAGCATTGATATGATCTAAGAACCGAGCAGGTTTTAGTAAATTTTGTTGAAAAACTGATCAATGTCTGAGCCGTTCTCTTGAATACCTGCAATTAGACTACTCCAATTGCTGAAATGCAGACGTTAGTAAGGCGGGACGGGGGCGTCGGATTTCTGGCAAACAAATATGGAGGCCTCTGAAGGGCCCTAATAGCAGCTGTAACACCTCAAATGTGTTTCATCCGTCGTGGTTAGTTTTTCGATCCTACGCCTAAGTACATTGATAGGAGGCAGACGAGTGTGGGCTGTGTCAAGGTTAATCATGCCCCATAGCGAAAAATTTGGTTGGTCGATTTCATTGTTTGCGACTCACGAAGCACTTTTACTTTAAGTAAGAACTGAATTCCTTTTTACATTGCAAAACGGCGTTCAGCAAGATCTTATTACATCTGATATGCCAGCCACGGAGTCGATTACGCGACGCTGGTAATTTAAGCACCAGATGGCAAGAAACGGCACAAAAACCGGACTGAAAATTTGCTATTTTGAAGGTTTCTACAAAAAAACTCCAAGTGAGAATGGCGGTGATGCCATGAGGGCAGATGAATGATTGCATGCCCCACGTTACAAACGGTGAATTGGTAATGCCATATAGGATGGCATTCATCTAATTAATGTGACTGGGATGCTTTAATCGTGTGTCCTGGACAGTCTGGACATTGTCTAGAAGTTAAAGTAGAAATAATTATAAACCCAATAAAGTAGCTTATTATTAGTCGTCCTGAGACAGAAGAATCATGTAGTAATAAATTTGAGAATTGTTCAGATCTAGTAGATAGTCTTGCAGCGAAATGTGAAAGATATGCAGTTACAAGTTATGCGCATTTTGTTAGAATATGCCACAACCAAAAAACAAGATCATAATACCAATACATAACTCCCTTATCAAATGCAGTTTTTTGTCTAGGACGACAAATCTAAATCACGTAAAGTAAATTACACTGCTTGCTGATACTGCTACTTCTTACGATCCGGAAATCAAACAATAACAGCAGAAATGCGCAGAGCGTTTTCCAAAAGTCGAATAAATGCCAAAAAGATTAGACTCGCAAAAGCACGAATGTGAACACCTGAGCGTCAACAAAATTGTTTTGCTAATATAGGAGTTCAGTGGATGTTTTTGGAAGTGCAAATGTATTTGCAGGATCTGAGATAGATATGATTTGCCACTGACTGAAATCCAAGGTTCTGAGTAAAATGAGAGTTATACATTGCAAGATTGCTTTCGTGCCTTTATTTCATAGTTATAATTTTTAATCTGACGATGCAAATGCTTTCACTTTAAGCATGATTTAACTATAACACCCATGAATGTCACATCAGCTTTTCTTAGCTTTTAGACTGCGTTACTTGAAACGGTATGTTAAATGTTTAACTGGTATGACTGAAAATAACGTCAAATAAGAGGGAAGTACATTGATGAATTCAACCGTGCATTCTTCCAAGATTTCCTAATCTTATTGAGCTTATAATTAGACTATGGGAATGTAAAACAACCTAAGAATTTGATCATGCTTCGAGAATACCATCAATAGTTGATTTAGTTTGTCAAGTATAACTTGAAAAATGTGATCTGCTACCAGCGCGATTTATTGGTTTGGAAAGGGTTAGTTTACTAAAAAAACGCAAATGTTTATAACATTAATGGACAGCTCTAGTGCTAAGCTTAAATGCTTTTGATGACAAGCATTTATAACTCGCAAACTACTGGTGAAAGGGTCTAATATACGTTAACACGAAAAAGCAAATATGCGCAACCACATAACCGGTTGAATATCATCGTTTTTAATCTTTTGTTCCATTTCATCCAGGAAAATAATATTTTTTTAAACTCAGCACAAATTTTTTTTCCACGTGGACAAGGTACAAAGTCGTTTGAAGCTCCAACTCGAATTGTTTATAATAACAAATTAAGTAGTAAATTGCTAATCTGTAGGTCGCCGCGATAATTGTCTTGTGACAAATCATGTTATACTGTCCTGCGAATGAGTCCTTGTCACATCCGTGGACAGATGGCGGATTAAACAGATGTTTTGTGTGGACCGTTTCTTCTACGATTTCTGCTGCCTTAGCGGCGGTAGCTTTGTTAACTTACACAATCTACTTATGCCGAAATTCACGACGCGCTCAAACAAGGCCGATGTCATTCGGCTTTATCCTGCAGATCGTTCTCTCTGTTATAATGGTGATTCTTACTCTAGCCCAAGCATTCTTGTATATTTTTGCGAAAAACACTGGTGCTAATGCTTCCTTTGGATTTCTTCTGCTGTACGCAACCACCATGCCTGCGTCTTGGGGCATTATTTTATCCCTCATGGTTGTGGAGCGTTATCGCCTGTGTCCCAAGCTCTATAGCAGGGGTCACGGATTCCCGCTTTTGTTGTTTTGGACTGTCAGTTTTGTATTGATAAACCTTCCTTTATCGTCTCTCGGCAATCCCTCTTGGTGGTGGTCATTAGGAAGGTGAGTTTCTGGTTAACTGATGACGACTTCCCTAATTTTGCCATTTTTAGTGCTACAGACAAGACCGAGATGGGAGTCTGGATCTCACAGTACATCTGCGTCCTACTTCTATTCTTACTAGGATTTATGGCCCCCGGTGCGCCGAACTATGCCATGCTTTACGAACAGTTGTTGGACGATCCTCAATTAAACCAGACGTCTCGACCTGTTAGCCGTTGGCAGCGTTTTTGTCGCCGCGCAATTTTCCTGGCGCCATTCATCTGGCCAAAATCACGCATCCTCTTGCAATTAAACATTATCATCTGTGTCTCCATATTGTTTGTGGCTCGTGTTGTTAACCTCTACGTCCCTATATTTTACAAAAATATCAGTAGGTTGATTCATTATTGTCTTGTTTCGAGTTTTTTTAAAGTTGATGATTGAATGTGCCTTTTTAGTAAACAGTCTGACGCCAAACTCAACCGACACGCATAATGTGAGTCACGTTGTTCAACAGATGAGATCGGGAGATTTCAGTTACATTTACGTGACGTTAGTTGGTCCCAGTGGCTTGGTCTACCGTTGGGATCTGGTTCTCTACTACATCGGCATTCGGGCTGTCCAAGGCGTTGGTTCGCCGAGTTCTGGTTTGCTTGGAGCTCTACAATCTCAACTCTGGATATCCGTTGACCAGTACTCTTCTCGAACTCTCGGCGTATACTTGTTCAAGCATTTACACGGGTTAGCCAAATCATTCATTCATTCAATGAGATTTTATGATGTCCTTTGACAACCGACACCCCAGGTTCTCTGTTCTATGGCATTTCTTCAAACGCCATGAATGAAGAACGTGTCTTAGCGGTGCACGTGACTAAAATATGCTCTTTTATCCTACTTGTCATTCTGGTAACCACTGAGTCTGTGTTTGCATGCAGTGATAAAATGACGTTTAGAGCACCAAGCTAGGCACTTATATGAGGCTTTTACAAGTTCGTTATTTGGGTATCAACTTGTTTCTTAGGCAATCCATGAATTGGCATCTCTCACGAAAGACGGGTGCAATGCTTCGAATCGTCGACCGTGGCACATCGAGTGTTTCCAGTGTGATTGGCTATCTCTTCTTCAACATTTTGCCAACCATCGTCGACATTATCATTGGCATTGTCTACTTCATTGCTTCTTTCAATTTTTGGTATGGTCTGATCGTGTTCGTCACGATGCTCTGCTACCTTGGTTAGTGCCTCGCCTTTACCTTTTCTCTTTTTCATGCCTACCGTGTTTGAACGCCTTATTTTGTTACACAATGTCTGTGGGCTGAAATGGTGGCTATTCGTTTGCAGTTATGTGTAATTTATTGCAGCGTTTGGTCAATGCGGTGGTATTAAACGTCTACAATTCCAGCACACTCATAACAAGCGTTCACACGAGCGTAGGAGAATGCAAATCGCTCATGTCTTTCCAACTATTTGACTTTTCGAATCACTCTGGCCATACACGACAGACTAACTGCCTTTTAAACCCAGTTACGACAATCATTATCACCGAATGGCGTAACAAGTTGAGACGAGTTATGAACGATTTGGACAATGCCAAGAATGCAGTCGCGGTTGACTCCTTGATGAACTTCGAGACGGTGAGTTCTGGGGTTAGCTAATTCATTTATCCACACTCTCCTGCCTCATTTGGTCTAAATTTGGCTTGGTGTGTGTGTGCTATCTGCATTTCTTCTTCTTCGTCGTCTTCGATAACCCCTCTTTACCCGATAACGCGATCACTTGTGGCGTCTTCAGCCTCTGACCTTCGAAGCACTTGTTGTGTCCGTCCAGGTGAAGTACTACAACGCGGAGCAGTTTGAGGTGGACCGCTACAACACGGCCATAGTCGCGTACCAGAAGGCCAATTGGGTCAACCTCACCTCGCTGTCCTTCCTCAACATCACCCAGTCGCTCATCATCACGCTGGGTCTGCTGGTGGGCACGCTGCTGTGCGCTCGCGACGTCGTGATTGGCGCCCTGACGGTGGGCGACTTTGTTCTCTTCTGCACGTACATCCTCCAGCTCTACATGCCCCTCAACTTCTTCGGCACGTACTATCGGTGAGTCGGTGGGGGCTGTGCGAGGCGTGGCGGCGGCGGCGGTGGTGGTGGTCGGCGTTTAACACCCAACCAGACATGTCCGCGCACGCTCGCACACAGTAACGAATGCCTTGAGTCATCCAGCAGGTAGTTGTGTTTTCGTCGTCCGCGCGCGACACGGCTACATCTGTTGTGGGCCCTGAAGCACGCCGGGCCACAGAATTAACTCTGGCCCGATTACGCTTGCCTGATACCCGCGATGAGGAAGAAGATCGGGGAGGACGTGGACACAACCGTTTACTTCAGAGCTCAACCACGTTGGTGTCGTGTGTGGGGTTTGCGCGTGTGTATTTATACCTCGGATGTGTGAGTCATAAATGCGCTAACATGGAGACCTAGGCATGAGGATAATCCAAGGTAAATGTCCGTGTGAATGAGGGAGGAGTTGAGGATCCGCGCGGCTGGCGACATGCTGCGAGAAGGGGGACCCTGTGTCGGAGGCTGGAGCTACCGGATTAAGGGGTGTGAATAAACACGAGTCACAACACATCTCCATACGGATTTGGTAGTGCTTCAACAGCAGGTGCAGTAAATTGTTCTCTCGTCGGACTCTCAGGTTTTCCACACTGGAGGGAAAGGTAGTTGCATCTAATTGATCACCCAATTCCCACATGCACATAGCCTTAATTAACAACGTCTCATGGGTAATCCCCATTCTCGTCTTCACCTATGTAAACATAAATTAGGCGCATGACTTAAGGCTGACAGACTTCTTTTCATTCTTTGAATTGTATTTAAAAATAGAACTATTTTCGTGGTCTTTTGTGGCTTTGAAAAGATCGCACGCAGGGTTCCATTTAATCGAACGAAAAGCCTACGTGAGTTACACAATTTTGCAGGATAGCAGAATTTACTCCGATGGTAACTGACAAACAGCGTATTCGATGGCGCTGCATTTTGTAAGAATTCCAACAAGGAAGAAACGCTGCTTCTAAAGCACGGAGGGAATCAATTTGTAGTGTTCTTGGTGCTGCCGAAGTTGTGTCTCGTAAAACGTGTGACTGCTGGTACCAAAGTTGCAGCAGTGGTGATTTCGACCTTAGCGTCCAGCCGCGCTCCGAACATCAGCCACAAAAAGTTAAAAGTTGCGTATTTATGCACGTTCTACAGGATGAACACTCAACGCAGACGCAACGAGAGCTTGCAACAGCCCAGTTAGGAGTCATTCAAACAAATGTGAAAAATTAAAAACTTAGAAATCAGGTCCTCCGATTTATGTTGAACGAACACAATCTGGTTGAACGTATGAACACATAGCTTTCACGGCATGCCCGCCAGCAACAGAAAGTGAACGAACTTCTTGTGGGAAAATGAGACACGTGATTAAAAGTATGTTGATTACGAGAATCCCAAATGCAAAACGTAGGATCGTGTGCAGACCCCGGACAACCAGGTAGTACTTCGTCGCCAAAGCAGGACATCCGCTTGAAGAAGGTTCTCCTGTGTGGCTGGCGGATGGACATAAAGAGTGTACTTCATTACGACCTCCTGGA